>NDGN011341963.1:0-25636 GCA_002564285.1 Tympanoctomys barrerae | reverse complement strand
TGTGTGAATTATTGAAACTGTCCTACCAATTTGATTTGAAACTGTTTCATTGCTATTTGTTTACCAATAATATTATGGGAAAAAATAAAATAAAATAAAAACTCCCCACATGTGACCACATGAGGTTTTGGGGGAACATCTCCATACAAGCTGAGCAGAGGATGTGCTATCCTCTAAATTTGCAGTAAAAAGTGTCTTCAAAGAACGAATGGCCAATAAGTACATGGAGAAAAATGTTCAGCATCTTTGTTCTGGAAGAAATGCTGAGATTCCATCTTACTCCAGAAAGAAGTGGTGTCACCCAAGACTCAAAAAACAACAAATTCAGGTGAAGGGAAAAAGGAATCATTGTACATTGTTCATAGCAGTGTAAATAAGTACAACCACTATAGAAGTCAGTATGGAGGTTCATGAGAAACCTAGAAGTAGGAATCCCTCTTGATCTAGCCAGTCTCCTTGTCAGTGTCTTTCCAAAAGAGTTGGGCATCACATTATCATGACATGTGCATTGGACGTTTATGGCAGGACAGTTCACAATAGCTAAGTCATAGCAATCGTTTATGTGCTCATCAGCATTGGCTAGAAAAGAAAATGTGGTATTTATACACTGCTTAGTCATAAGGAATGATAAACTTGTAGGAAAATGGGTGTACTTTGAGACCAAATATTAAGTGAAATAAATCAAACATAAGGGCTAAATACATGGTTTCTCTTATATGAAAAGTCCAAAGGATAAGTAATTTTATTAGAAAGTAGAGAAAAGCTCATAGCAAACAGCAAAGAAGAGTTCATGGAAAGGGGAAGGGGCTCCATGGATGGGGAGACGGAAGGGAGAGGACAGGAAGAAGTGCAGAGGATCAAGATTCCATATGCACACCCAACTTTCCATGACAAATACATTCATTATGTATCACAAACATTCCTTTTAAAAATAACGTGGTTCAGACCTACAAAAGCAGTGTCCTCAGCCCATTGCATGGTTGTAGTGCTTCACAAAAGTCACGCAGAGGGAGAGTCCTAATGAAGACAGAATAAAGTTTACATATGAAACAGTAGTACTGCTTCTTTGGGGCTCTCATCTATTTCTGTCTCTTCCCTTCCAGTACTTCACATTACTAGCAGACACCTGCTGAGCCCCACACCTGCTTAACCCACATGCCACCTGTGAGGTTCATCTAATACATGGTTAGTTACAATACCTGCCCCATTAGCATGGCCCAAAAATGTCATAATGACAAACCAGCCAGGTCATACCAGAAGCCAGCAATGTAACCTGTGGAGGTTAAGTCCACAGGCACAGGCAGAAGGAGCGGTAGGAGAGAGAGAGCCCTGGCAACATCACACCCTTATGCTATTATAGCAAACAGAAGGAAGAGCCATGGGTTGGGAAGGCACTGAGAATCATTGCTGTCACAGATGCCCCATCTGTAGGCCTTTCATCATCAGAGCCATGTTATGCTCCAAGTAGCCAACAAGAAAGACAACCAATCACTGCCGGGAATCCCTTGCCAAGGGAAATGCATCCCCCATCTCATACCCACAAGGACAGAGGACAGCTCTTGGAGCCCCTCAAGGTTGTCCTGGATTGAGAAGTCCCAGAGGCCCCCAAATGCAAAGGGTGTGAGCAGTGAGAGAAACCCCAACATCTGGGCAGTCCTGCACTGGACCCAAGAGGCATTTTACATTCAACAAGGAGAATGTCATGTCCAAGGCACAGAGCTGTGATGAGACATACGCATTGCCTATACATTAAGTATCCCAGCAATGCTGTGTTAGGAACTGTTACTGCTACATAATGTAAGTGTTCTATCACAGTAAGGTGTGCCCACCTGTGGAAGGACCTTGGGCTCATCATGAACTAGTTACAGGAGACACGATGAGGACCCAAATAAGCACCAAACAGATTGCTTTGGCTGAAAAGGGTGGTTCGCCAGAGCAACCGGCACCAACATATTATAGCTTGACATTGAATACCAAACAAGTGGGAGGTCCTGGGATGCAATCTCCATGTCAAAATGTGTAGACTACCAAATCCAACAAGTTTCAAGACAGTTGAGTACCAAAGTGTGACTCTACACACACACACACACACACACACACACACACACATATATATATGTTATAATGCTGAATGTCAAAGCTCATTAGTGATAGCTTTTAGTGTCACAGTTACTCCTGCTGTTGTGATTTGACTTCAGTCCATAGTGATAAGGAGCACAGGGTCGCAGAATTCACCCTGGAAGGGGGATCCCACTTCGAATGTCACAGCCTTGACACTGTTGACCCCAGAAAGAGCAGGCTTCCTCTGAACAGAACTGAAAGTTGCACTTGGGAGAAAGAGGAGGCCACAGACATAAAGAGAGTGCAGCCGTGGTCACAGAGGACAGCAGCTGTGGCATACTTTCCTTGAATGCCTGGAGGAGAGGCTGAGATCCACCTTAACCCTAAAATGTGTTTTAGAAAATCACACAAAAGAATAAGAGCGTGGGTACTCAGGCCAGGCAGGTCCCAGCCAGGCAAGCACATTGCCCTCTAGTCTAGAGCCTCTTCCGGGCTGGGGAAGAAATGTCCAGGTCACGAGAGCAGCGAGATCTGGGAAGTGGGGCCCACTGGGACCGTCCCTTCTTTTATCTTAGTAACAGCCCCAGAGGAACCTGGAGCCTAGCATGTTCAGTTACATTGTATAAATTAATATCTCAAGCTAATCTTGGAGTGGTTAGATAAGAAAGTTGTTTATTTTAATATGTTAATGCACACACAGTCTTCTCAGACTATCACGAATAGCCACTAGAAACCAAGGAATTCCAAGTGAGTCTGACCCAAGGTGAGTGATTTCAAGACAATTAGAATGTAACATTCAGATTCATTATTTATTGAGCCATCACTTAAGTTTTTCCCTTATTTTAAGAAAAATACCTTCTGTGTGGTTCCACTCTTCCTAACAAGTTAAGAAACTGGCTTTGCTGATGTTTCTAAGGCTTCAGGTTTTTAAGGAAGGCTCCAGATGCATCCTTGAGACTCCCAGGAGCCAAGGGTCTACTTGAGTCAGGTTTAAGTGCTAGGAGAGGCTTAAACTAAATACTTAGTAATATGATTGTTAGAAAGGATGAGGATCCATTTAAAGAGACAGTACTTCTACTATTTGAGTACAAATAAGGAAATGCTGTAATACTGTATTCACTTTGCTATCTTGGGAAATAATAAATGGATACGTGTTTACTGAGAGAATTAAGCCCTTTGAGCAATGTCCAAGTGCCATTTTCTAAAACTTCAATTTGGTCAGCCTAGGGGACAAGGACTTGCTATTTGTTTTGTATTTAGAATGTCCTACTACTAACAAATTTTCAAAGGGCAGAAGAATTGAGAACCACTTGACTACACATTTGTCAGTAGAGTTCAGAACACAAACTGTCCATTAACAAGAGCAAAAATGTCCCTCGAGGTAAGATTTGGGTTTCAAACATGTGATTTTTGTAATACACAGAGCCAAAGCACAGTAGTATAGCATATCAGGTTATAGTAGAGAAATGCGATTTGAAAGTCAAGTGCTGACCATGTCTAGGTCACCAGTGCATGCTTTAGGCTGTGTCACATGAAGCAGTGATGACAAGCTGGAGTTGTGTAACTAGTAGAATACGCTATCTGAGGAAGAGTTTACTCAAACTGAACATTTCTTGGAAGATTTGTTATTCTGAATACAAATAATCCTAGACATAATACGTGAACCGAGCACAAAGTGAGGCTTGATGTTTGCCCAACACAGCACCCGACAACAAAGGGATGCACCTAGGAGGTTTTTCGTATCATACGTGCAAGGAGTCTGTCTCATAGTGGAAAACAGAGTCAGGATAGATTTCACCACACTGGTAGAGGACGCTATGCACCGTGACCTCCGCCACCTTGAGCCCAGTCAGGACACCAATACTAGGATTCTCAAAATAAGATTCTCAAAATCCTTACAACAGCACTTGAAAAATAAAATAATTGTATTTCTAGCCGTGAAATAACCACACATCCGAATGTTAGTTTCTTAGAGGCAGATGAAATTTAAGAGAAAGTAAACTAACTCCTGAACAGAGGAAGAAGTAGCTCTGTGAAACAGGACTAACATCACACGGCCAACTCCTCCTGTGGATCACCTCATTTAAGCACCATGCAGGGAGCGCTGTGGGGCCCAGGAAGTACTGTCCTTCATAAGGGGGTCACATAGGCTTAGCTGGTTGAAGAAAGGTCCCATGGCTGAGAAAGATCAGGGAGTGACAGCAAGTCTCTTTTCTCATCCTGGTGATTTTAAGTGCCAGGTACCACCACAGGGCAACAGTGTGTTCTCCAAACTGCTTTTGTCTTTTGTTTTTATGTAATATTAATGTATTCAAATGTAAAATGCAAATGCTTTTTCTTTTCTGTATGCAAATGTAAAATCGCCAATCCCAGCAACTAGCAATGCAGTGAGTGTGTCCTTCCTGTGGGAGATCCTAGTGAAAGGAGCGCACTGCATGCTGGGAACTGAAGGAACATAAAGCAGATAATATTGAGGAGGGACAGAAAAGCAGAAAGAAATAACTCTCAACTCCAGGAGCACTCGGATGATTCCAGGAAGCTGGGTGAAGTGGAAAGGCTCAAGAGGCTGGGAAGTAGTCTAGATGAGCACAAGCTCATGATGGCTCTAGGTGACAGATAGCCTCTTTTTTCTATTTCAAACATTTACATTCCTTTGCCTTGCACACATACGTATGTGGGAAACAAAAAATTCTAAAATACTTGTCACAAGTGCTTAGAATTCGTTCCCCAGCATCAAATAAATAAAATATTAATCACAAAAGTTATAGAAGACCAAAGTCCAGGAAAATATTCCCTTCAGTGGCTCCACGCTACAAGCAAAATGCATCTCTGAGACAAAGGTGCCTGGGGACAGCGGCCCGAGTGGAGGACACTGATCTATCTAAAGCAATGTCTGCTGTGCCCTCACTCTGTGGGGTGGAATTCTGAACCCCAGGGAATGTGAATGCTAATAAAACATGGGTGCTGTGTGTTCCTTAAAAAAATATAAGCAAAATAAACCATAAACTGAAATTTTTCTAAACTATAAGCAAATATAAATAGAAAATACTGATAGAATAACAATAGTTGTAATAATTATTAAGATGTGGGGTTTGCCTTTTTTGCTTTTTCTTAAACATATTTAACTGTGTGATATTTCAGGATTTAGGAAAAAAAAATAGAGGAAAAGATAAAAATTACCCAGTAACTCATGTGCTAGGCCTAAGAAATATTTTCCTTGATTAAATCTTTGCTTTAGTTATCTTTTTCTTTTTTAAGAAAAATATTTGAATGTCAGTTGGAGCACCCTAGTTTCACTGTTCAACCTCACCTCCAGAAATGGACAGTAACTTCACTGTGTTTTCATATTTCATATAGACATAAAACTAAGCAAAATATAGCAACATTTATATATCTTTAAATGTACAGATGTGATGAATTACATTAAAAGGTTCCCTAATGTAAACTATCCTGCGACAGTGAGATAAACACTAATTGGTCAAAAAAAATTGTATGTTCAAAATATGTTTATATATCCTGCTTAAAAATTTTATACAAAGTCTTAGCATGCATTGCCATAGTGGACAGCAGCCTATAACTAGATCTTGCTTTATCTTGCTTTTTCAGTCTCCTTATCAAGCTTGCACGCAAAAAAATCATCTGGAGAGTGGGCCTCTGTCTGTTCTTTGAAACTGTTTATACAGAATAGCATTGATTTGTCCTTTGAAGTTTTTGTAAACTTGGTTTTAGCCGGCCCTCCGTGGGATTTTTGTTGGGGCAGGGGTGGACCTGGGAAGGGTATACGCTGTTAACTGAACTCTTTTTCCTTTCTGTGTGCGGACTACAGAGAGAGCCAAGCTTTGCGTTGTGCAGTTGTGGAATTAATATTTTTCTAGGAGACCATCCATCTGCCTTGCTTCCAACTTTGTTGTCAAAAACAAACGCTTTGTAGGAACTAACCCTGTGCGGGCTGTAAGATTTCCATCAGAGGTTTATGGGCTGTTTCTCTTCCATGCCTTCCCTGCTCTCTTGCTCTGGCATTCATGCCAGAGGCTGCTTTATCACTCTTTTGAAGGAACGAGCTGGACCATTGCTTTTGTTTCTAGCTCATGAACTGCATGTTTATCTTCATGGTTTCCTTCCTCTGCTTGCTCTGTGGTCATTTTTCTATTGTACTGTGTGGCGTTCTCAGCTCATGAATGTTTCACTCTTTCTCATTTTCTTACGTGTGCAACAGAGATCATAAATGTTCATTTGTACAATCTTCTAGGCTTTATGCAGACTTTATTCCTAATTCAGTCATTTCATATAATCTATTATTATTTGAACTGCCCTAAG
The DNA here is from genome assembly GCA_002564285.1 of Tympanoctomys barrerae. Classification (NCBI taxonomy): domain Eukaryota; kingdom Metazoa; phylum Chordata; class Mammalia; order Rodentia; family Octodontidae; genus Tympanoctomys; species Tympanoctomys barrerae. The sequence goes on along the minus strand of NDGN011341963.1, from coordinate 19,258 downwards.
AATTTTTAATTTCAAACACATAAAAAAGCAAACACTGCTTCATGTTGAATCCTTCCTGTATGTTTCTAGCACTATGTCATGTAAAAATGGGCTTTCTAATATACACTTTGGGGTAGTAAAAATTTCCTGATTATAGAAGACCACATGTGTGTCATTTTTCCCCCTAAGACACAAACTCTATCTGAAATAATTTGGTGTCATACAAAGGCAGGGATCAATAAATCTGCCTGAATAAGTGTTGTCAAGGCCTGCAAGGCTAGATTAAAAGCAGCGCACTTGCCAAGATGCAACCTTAGCTTCGTGCACAGTTAAAGATTAGTTGTAAACCAGGAGTGGCAGTGCATACCTGCAGTCCCAGCACTCTGGGAGGTGAAGGCACAGGAAGATGGCCAGCGTGAGCCTAACCTCAGCAACTTAGTGAGACTTCATCTCAAAATTAAAAAGATCTAGTAACATAGTTCAGTGTGATGGCCCTGTGTTCAGTCCCTAGTACTGTGTGGGCACGTGCACACGCGTGCACACACACACACACACACACACACACATGCACACAGGCTTTGTATGCTGTACAAGTGACATTCTCAGATGATGAAGACATAGCTCAAAGACACTGGGTTCAATTCCCTGTACCAGAAATCAATAATAGTAATGATAATTTTTAAAACAAACTTCTCATTTTATCAAGCCATTTGCCACACTGAAACTCTCAAGCAAATCCACAGTGGTGGCACAAGTTGCATCTTAGGAGTTATCCACAAAACAGCTGCCTGTGGGAGCCCGGGCTCCTCTACAAAAATCTTGCCTTGCTGCAGATCCTTGTCCTGTTGCTTGGTTTCCAAAGGGCCCAGTGTGTGCGCTCCCAGGGCAGATGCAATCCAAGCCGCATCAGCCGCACTGCCGAGCCCAAGAAAAGCACTGCTGAGCCTCCACAGGAAAAATAAGTTGTTGCCACACGAAGGAAGGTTCCAAAGCCTCCAGACTCCACCACCACAGGCTCAGCTGTTTCTAAGAATAGCCTGCACTGTGGAAAGAAAGAGAAAAAGAAAAAAGTACTGGCACCAGACGTTGGTCCTTAATTGTCTACAGGCTTTAAAATAGAAACAAGCTGAAACGGAAGTGCCTCTGGAACCCTGTGTGGGCCTCACTCTGTGTGGACCAGGGCACAGGAAACGTTGATGGATCTCCTGAGATACCAACTCCAGGAAGGCAAACCCTGAACCCCGGTATCACCAGAGAGAGAGTTTCCAGGACAGAATGCTCACCCCCAACGTAGAAGGAGGGCTAAGAACCAGGGCAGCCTCCATTCACTCCAGGATTTACAGAAGTTCTCACTAGGCCTCTGGGATATGAGGGTTCTCTTCCCAAAGTTAAAGTGACCCATCAAATGCTTCTCCATGCATTGCTTCCTCATAAGCTTAAATGAGTTTATTGACTTCTAACTCAGATATTATAAGTAAATCACTTTACTCAAAAAAGAATGTCAGCTTTCTACCTGGAAGGCCCCTCATTCTACAGGGATGGAGGGACAGAGGGACATGTCGGCTCTTTCTTTTGGGGGGCCACGAGCCCTCCCAGCACCTACCCAATAGGAAGGAAGACCAATGATCTTTGGTTTTGGCAGGGCATGATTGTGTGTAGTGTGTTTTAATGAGTCAGTGATGTTTATGTGAGTGCCAAGTTTCAGACCAGAAACAAATTTCCAAACTTGGGGGATTGCTTCTGTATAAAAAGTTCTTCATGCAAAAGTTCAAAGGCTCCAATTCTGCTCTAATTCTAGTTTAATCATTTCAGAAAAACAAGATTTCTTCCCCTGTGAGATTTCTAGTATTTGTGAAATTACTCTTACTTGGAAATATAAGATAAACCAACACTCAAGCTTTTTTTATGCCCCACTTTCTAGACAAACACACTCTATAAAAGGCCTGGTGAGGTCTGAGCTTCCCAGAAAACCAGTGCCAATGCCTGACAGATTACATCAGCTCTATTTCTTCCAAAGTGTTTATTGTTGATCCAGTAAAGGAAAAATAAATGGAAATGGAGCTCTTTTCTTTTATGCACCAAATATTTCATAACAGGAGGAAGTCAGTGGCTTCTTCACCAGCAAGAGAGGAAAACACTAATCAAGAGAATGGAACCCAACAATTGTCAAGGCCTACACCATTCCAAATGATTAATACAAGGGCTACTCCAACCCAAACTCTAAGTTAAGACCCAAAAACAAGTGGAGAGCTTTCTGTTTTACAAACATACAAAAAAACCACAATTTTAGCACGAAGGAGTGAGCCAGAAAAGAACTGGGATAGCCTGTCAGAGCAGTTAAACCCGAGTCTCCCCAGGGCCTTGCTGACATCAGCAGACATGCAGTGATGTATCGTCCCTTCCTCCTCTCCCCAACATAGCCTCACTGTGAGACTTTTCTACCCAAAATACGTTGCTATAGCCAAAGCAGAGACTGACTATTGTTGTCCAAGGTCAGCAATCAACCATCAAGTATATGAGCCACTTGATAAACAGTTTTAGACACAGACACCTCAGAACATTTATTTGCACATAAACACAAATGTTGGATTCAGTAGAATCACTGTTTTGTGTGAATCTCCATGGCGAATCATTTCCTAATAGCCAACTGGTCAACGACCACCCATCAGTGGGAACATCTTTTGATATCTTGGCCAATAAGAAGCATTTCTCAGAACACTGGCTCAGCATTCCTCTCAACACTGCAACTCATTTTGATCTCTATTGACATCTTAGAGCAACCTCTGCTTGAGGAAAAGTCCCGCCCGTCTCTGCAGCCTGATGTCTCTTCATCTATCCCCACCTATCCACACTCAGGGCAACATGAGGAAGTGGGATCAAGGAGCGGGGCTGGGAAGAGGAAGGAGCTGACATTTGTTTCACCCTGTGGTATGTCCTAGACATTGCACCTGTTCTTTGGTATGTCTTCTCTTATAATTCTGTGTTAAAGAATGTTGGAGACTAGGGAAATGATATTTCTACTGTCTGACCCAAAAGTCTTGACAAATGAAAAACACTAAGCCATTCCTCTACTCCAGTGGTTTTCTATTTATGATTTTAAGTTGTGAAAATTAATTAATATCCATAATAAAAAATTTTTACCCATCCACAACAAAGTGAGAAAAATAAAGTCCATAAAATGTGTGCTTCTAAAAGGCTGAAATAATTCTATTCAGAGCATGTGCTTTTGTTTTGAGACAATGGGGGAACCACATTTCTTGGAGAAGTAAAGTTACCCTGCTAGCAAACCAGGCCCATTTTGCTCAGCATTCATTTTGCCAGTCACTGCAAAGGCACGTTTTGCAAGAAAAAAGTGTGTTAATGGAGCATCCAAGCATGGAGATGGAGGAATGAATCTTAGCCCACCTTCCTTTAAGGAGGATCTGAGCACATTTACGAGATCAAGAAGCACGGTAGTCTAAGGCTTGGAGAAGTGACCAAGGTGACCGAGTATGTGGTCTGCACTTGAGTAGTTACTCTTCACTACTCTGCATGGGATACATGTTCAGAAAATGGCAACAGTAGCTGGCTCTTGAGGGTGGAGTTTTTGGTTCTTTGAGGTCAAAGAATTTACCATTCAAAATATGAACAAGTCCAAGTGAACAGGTGTGGTTTCAGCTGGTTTGATCTATACAAAAGCAGTCTCCGTGCTTCTTCAAAGCTACTTAGGCAACCCTATCACTCTTGACCCACAGGTCAGAGGTGCTGTTCACAGCCCAGCAAGTGGAAGGCCATTAATGTTCTACTCAGCTCCGAAGAGGTGGCTTTTAAAGTCAACTAAAAGGAAGCAAGTTAAATTTAGAGACCATGTATTTGAGTTTTCTCTTGGTTTCCATATTTTCTAGCAAATACTGTACATAGTTGAAATTACCCTTCAAAATCAGAAATTATCAAAATGAATCCAATGGCCCATTGTTTATTAACAAATCCCATCCTGGCCTATTTTTCTTACACCATTTGAAAAATACATAGTTCTACAGTTTTGCATATGTGGTGAAGTATGTGGTCATTTGAAACTGCCACATTATTAAAAAAAAAAAATTCTCTTGAAGTCTAAAGCTACACTCAGCTGAGGACCAGGAAATTCTGTGGTGGTTGCCAGTAGCCTACATATACATATGCAGTTGTCATACCTTGGACCTTAGGTTTTTCCTTTTCTCTATGTTCAAATTGACCTCAATACAGTGCTGTGAAAGTGTTTTATAATGATTACGAAGATTGTGCTACCATTCTCTTTGGTTCTCTCACAAGTGAATTTTAAGTTATATGCTCCAGTTTTGGAATTTTAAACTCTTTTCTTGTTAGGAAATTAGGTACCTGAGGAAGCTTCTTAATTCTTTCAAAAATGAAGTGCAGGAGCCAACATCCCTGATGGAATCATCCTAAGCCCTGGATTTCAACCACCCCCAGGGGTGCCGGGGGCAGGAAACCTGAGCTCTCACGGGCTTCTCTGTGGAATGTTCATCTGAACTGAAATAACTCAGAATCAATCAGTGACTCAGTGAAAGCATTGACAATCCAAGAAAGAATGTATTTACTTTGTGGGCTATAGACAACCAGGAAAATACTGTACTAGTTAAGTTTTAAAAACTCAAATGTTCCATAAAAACTATATGTATTACTTTTTCATTGGTGAAGCCAAAATTGTCTTAAATCTTCTAGATTAAAAAAAAAAGAATTTTCTAAAGAAATAAGAAAAATAAATAACATGTTGAAGTGGTGCAAAATCTAGAAAATGATAAAATAAAAGAAGCACGAACCATTTCAAATAGACAACTCCCCCCGCCCCCCGTAACACACCAATGCATAGCTAGTGTGGTGTGGAGACTTCATTACCTCATGAGGCTAGTTAATATTGTTAAGCCCAACTGTCTTCCCACTTACACAGCTGATCTGTAACACATAGCTGCTTTTGGGATGTGAGTGTGTATGGCTGTGTGTGTGAAGTCACAGCAACTTTCCCCTTAATACTGCCAGGGCTGCAGCCAAACCTTAATACATAAGTGTTTCTGTTCATTTTTACCGTGTTTCTTGTGTTGCAGAAAATGAGAATAAAACTGCAGTGCCAGTCGAATACACTGAAGCACTCTCCTGGAGCAGTGGGTGGTTTTTCATGCATCTTCTAAAGCGGCATCTCAGGAATCCCAACTTTACACTTTGAATAAACTCCTGATGAGCATTCGTGCTACAGAAAGGGGACCTAGCGACAAAGAAGTATCAACTGTGTGATCACTGTTTCGTGTCCATTTGGATGAAATCACTCTGGCAACGTGTGAATGCCTTCTGCTCGTGGAGGAGGGCTGCATTGCCCCCAGAGCTGTCTCTATGGCTGTTTAATAAACAGCGGGGTGGCTGGGAACAAGTTCGGAAGGAGCTGGGGAGAGCAGGCACCAACCCACAGCTCATGTACGTGCATGCTGTCCACCCCGCCATCCTCCTGAACGGGTGGCTAAGGATTTGGCAGTGTTCCCCATGGCCGGGGCTAACACGAAGAGGCAGCACCAGGCTAGATGCCAGAGGGAAGGAAGTGTGACTGGCCGGCACCCCTGGGAGCAGGTTAATAAGATCAGACAATATCCTCTGGGGGTAAACACCTCCCAGACCTGTGGCAATGTCCCAGAAATGACACAAGGGTAAGTTGCCTGAGGCCTTCAAAACACATTTCCTTGTATTTTTCTTCCCCGTGCATGTGAACTCCCAAGTAGCCCTCTTCATTCGTGAGGGCTGCCCTTCGGGGGCCTTCAACAATGACACAGAAGCCTTTGTGTTGTCTGAAAGGAAGGAGAAAGGATGAGGGGACTCTGTTACCAGAGGGAAGGTTAGAGGGGGAGGTGTATGCAGCCACACACACACCGGACCCCTGGGCCTTTGGCCACTCCAGGGAGTGAGCGGGAACACTCACACTGCTACAGCAACTGGGTATGAAAATCCCAGAGCACTGAAAGCTGTGGCTCTTATTTTGATTGCTAGCTAAACTCAGATACAGTCACAGACCTTACAAGGGAGCTCTGAGGTCCAAAACAAGCGCATCTACCACAACAACAGTAGAACTAACTTCACTTTTCTGTTTCTTTCCTACTACAGGGTGTTGCAGTGCTTGGCAAAGTCACAGCTGAGGTTTGAACAACATCTCTCCATGTGTCTATGCCTCATGGGAAAGGGGATGCACACACTTTGTGAGAGTAGGTGGCGCATGTACAAATCTTGATAATGGCAACATTGTTCCAGCATCTGTCCATTAGTCCTATAGTCACCTGGGGCCCATGACAAGCCATAGGTACCTACATACAGACTTGTCAGGGGACCAGTCACCTCCTTCTAGGGAGCCCACCAGCCTGTGGGCACAGGGCTTCCTGAACCTTAGCTTGTCCTCCCCAGGTCACAGAAGGCTCTCCCTGGCCTCCCTTGAGTCCCATCCCTGCCTAGGGGAGGTAAAGAAGAGCCCTGGGATTGCACAGGCCTGCGGAGCACCACCGCTCTCAAAATAATTCACTGCATCTCCAGAGGCTCATGGTTCCTGATGCACATGTAGCTGGAAGTCAGAGACCTGAGTCCAAACAGATATGGTGCTAAGAAAAGGATTCGCAGCATGTGAGGTCCAAATCTGAATAATCCTGAACTTTCAAAAATATTCGTATTTCAGAGCATTTTAGATTTCAGATTAGGGACTATATATATATATATATATATATATATATATATATATATATATAAAACATACATGTATATAATATATGCACCTATGTTCACACAGATATATATGAAGTATCTACATATATGGGTGTGTGTATATAGCCATATATGTATAATATATAGAGAGAACATCATCAATCTAAAATTACTAACATATTTATCTATATAAAAATTTAACTTCATAAAAAGTCAGACTTTATGCAAATATTTTACAACAGTTAATAGAACTTACTGTCATTTTATACCAAGCATAAAATTCTAGGCTTACTTGAAAAAGAGTCCTAAATAACAGAGACTAAACTCAAACTTTGGGCTTCTCCCAATATAAGCCTAAAGAAATACAAACACATTACATACCCACTGCTATTGTCTTAAAAAAGAAGCCTGGAGACCATTGACAATGATAATACACCAACATGACAGTAGGTCCAAACTCCTTCTGATCTACGGGAATAGGGAGCACCCAGAGGACTGTTTTGTGTTATCATCTACACAAAAGAAAAGAAACGATGACACAGCCCTTTGGAAAGATCCAGCAATAGTCTCAAACTCTCTCACATTCTCTTCAAGCTTATACATCTGGAGTATCTTCTGCTAAATAACAAATAAGCATCATTTCCTAGGACTTTAGAACAGGCAGTGAAGACAGTTTTGGTCTATTTCTTCCCTGACCCATACCCACATGAATTAGTTTCGTGTCCAACCACTGTCACCTTTCTTTTCCCTCTCAACTTCTGGGACCCACATAAACAAGCACTCAATTTTGCAACAGAGGACCATATATCAAGAAACCTTTAGGGAATTACTGTGTCGCTTTTGTGTGCATAGAATTTTAATATCTGAGGAAATGTGTTCTTTTTGCATGTTGTAGTTTAGTGGAAGACAGGGAGCTAGGGTCTCTGAGCCCTGAAAGTCATCCCTAGCCTCTTGCTATCATCTGTTCAGTTACAGCTGGCTCCAGAGGGATTGATTCAAGCACGCTGGGTCCTCGGGTATACTCAGACACGTGCATTCATCAGAAGGAGGGCATTCTTGCAGCTGTGTGGCAACTGAATTTTCATTTGTTAAAGGTTAATCTATGGCTGCAGCCAAAATGTTCAATAAGGGGGTTATTGAATTTTTGTATTAAATGTGATCAGGGAGTTTTATTGTTTAGATGTCACATTAAGGGGCTATGACTGGGAAAGGTTTTTCTGAAGATGAAAAGGCACAGTGTTATGACTATAACCATCCATCAACATATGCTGTCACTTGCACTTGCAGTCTTTTAATCTTAATGAAACGTATCGAGTATTGAGTGTGTGTTTTCAGCTTCCACAGAGCAATAAGCCAAGGGAATTTATTCTAGTGTTCATAAATTCCCTAAGCTCTAGGATTTGACAGGAGGGTGAAAGTCATTATTCTCTGTGTCAGGCAAAACTCTAGATCCATCAGTCAGAGTGCATATAATATCCGGACATTAGAATAAATTCTCAATAATCACAGACCACCAAGGTCTCTGAAGAATTTATTTTTAAAATAAAGAACTTGACATCCAGAAAATTCTCTAAAAGTGATCTGAAACCAACATTTTCACATTTTGATCCAAAGCAGGAAATAAGAAGGAAGATGAACCTTAAAAGAATGAGCTACAATGAAGCCCTCACTCCCAAAATCAGGGATGATATGGACCCGGAAACTTTCAGCAGAGGCTAGGGGCATGATCATGTAAAGCACACTGGTGGGTTTCTTCAATATTCCTTACAGTGGCTCAGCTCAACCAGCATGTACACAAAGTCAGCTGCAGAATGAGCCAACCAGAGACCACCAAAGAAAGGGCAAGGAGAGAGCCCCACATTCGAATTGCTTTAGGAATGAGCCTAACACTGTCAAAAAGAAGACAGACATCTAGATTTTTTTTTTCTGTATTTTAGGGAAGGGTCTAGAGGGTGTTCAGGATCTCACTACTAGATTGGATTTACAGTGATTCACCTGTTTATATCCTCCCACGTGCTGGGATTACAGGCGTGCACCACCACGCCCAGTCTCAATCGCCATCTCAGAGTGCCCCCAGGGGTGGGACCAGCATGGCAAAGATAATTTAAGATTGAAACCTGCCAAAATCTCAGTGATGTCCGCTATTCATGTCGACTTTCTATTGCTCTAACAAAAAGCAACTGAAGCTGAAATAATCAGCTTATATGGAGAAAACGTTTTTTGTCTCAAAGTTTCAGGGGTTTCCACCCATGGGCCATTGGCTCTACTGCTGTTGGGGCTATGGTGGGGCAGCGCATCATAGCAGGAGCATGTGGTGGAGGAAATAGCATATCCTGCAGAAGTTGGAGACAAAGGAGAGGAAGAGGAGCAGCTGGGGATCCAAAGTCTTCCTCCAGTATCTAAGGTAAATTAGCCCCAATGATCTAACTTCCTTCCACTACACTCCATCTTCTGAAGGTTCCACCACCTTCCAGTAGCAGCAGGAACTGGGGACAAAGCCTCAACACTTGGATCTTTGAAAGACCATCAAGACTTCAACCATAACATGTTCAAAACACTTTTAGAAGCTACATCTGCAGGTTTAATCCAGTCCCCGGGAGGCCTCCAGCTCTCTACTTTTGTCCTGATACACTTGGTAATGGATAGTTGTTTTCTTCGGATAACAATATATATACTACCAGATTGTTATACTACCTGTTCACTCACCAAACCAATAATACTATCGACTGTTTCCAGACCACCTGGAGAACCAGAAGAATGAGCTCACCTCATTGCTCATGTTTGTGAAGTGCGGGCTCATGTCTTAGTACTTAAGCTACAAGGAGCAAATGAGGAGGAGTGCGGCTTTTTCCTGGCACCAGGTGAGTGGATAAGTGAGGCCAACACAGTGGTCTTTGTAGTCCAGGAAGGATATTATATGAACAAATAAAGGCCATCACAGTAGGAATGGAGAGGAATGAGTCAGAAGATACGCAAGAGCCAGATTCAACATGTGACCCATCAAAGGGTGTGCTGCCCTGAACATGGGCACCTACACGCATCTGACCTACACAGATCCTGCCTGCACCCTGAGGGCCAAGACCACAGAGTGTCCCCATGTAACAATGTCCACTGCAGCGTATGTACAAACACTAATAGGTCCCCTGATCTATACATAGCAACAGACATTAACCCGATTATTTCTGACAAAGATGCTTAGCATCCTGTGAACTTGCTACCAAATAGTGTTTCATTTTTTTAACATATTTTCAAAGTGTGGGTGTTAGACATCCACAACTTTCTGAAGAGAAATCTTTCAAGACTTTTTGGGATCCATAGGATGTTTTCAGCTAACGGTACCAGGAAATAACTACGAAAAGTGGCTTTGATGATAAAGATATACAGCAGACTCCTGAAATTCATGTGGTTTATGTTTCTAGAGCACCCTTGAATTGCAAACAGCCTCAAATTCTAGATATGGTCATAAAAATACCTATAAATGCCAATTCTTATAGTTTAAACCCTAACTATGTTAAGTCTCCTGCTGTTGTATAATTTAATTTAATAAAATACAGTATTAATAAAGCCTTAGAAGGTGCTGGATGTTTTGGTGGCATCTTAGGAGTCTTGAGGCTTTAAGAAGAACAAAGCTGAGAACACTCAAAATAGCTACAGCAACCTGTTACAGTGTGGGAATCCTGGTGCACCTGCCCAGATGGGTTACAGAGCAGTAGCCAGTTAGCAGTAAGGAGAGCTAAATAATGCTTTTGGACTGGCTACTTGCCAACCTCCCTCCAAAAAAAAATTGCAGAGGATATTTGCTATTTTCATGAAATTGTGGGGGTTTCCATGGGTGACTGTTAGTTAGGTTCTAAGGAAAAGGCCCAAAATGACTGAGATCTCAAACACCTAAGTGTGATTTTAGGGGCCTCTATCACATGTTATCTTGTGTAATAAGAAGTCCAAAGCCAAAGCATGCCATGGGAGTGGTAGGTAAGGTCTCTTGATCCAGTTCTCTGCATCTGCTTGCACTGGAGTGTCCCCTGGGTGTTGGTCTGGACCTCAGACTAGATGCTTAGACAAGATGGCATGGCCCCTCAATTATAAACGTCTATAGAACAGATGGGCATATCTTGTTCTTAGATGGTTTAAAGGATGTTAAAGTTCTGATCTGGAGTGTTCCCAGAGACCCACGCATTCAGGGCTTGTTTTGAAGCTTGTGGCACCGCTAGTAACAGAGGGCTATTCAAGACGTGAGGCTTGGTGGGAAGAAGCTCTGGTCCCGGGGGTGCACCCTTAAAGGGAACACCAGGAGTCAGCCCCTTACCCTCATTATTGGCTTCCAAACTACCATCATGGGAACAGGCTTCGTCTACCACGCACTCCCCACCATGATGCTCCACCTTGCTACAAGCCCAAAAGCAACAGAACCAAGTAATCACGAACTGATACTTCTGAAACCAGGAGACAAAAGAAACCCTTTCTCTCTGTAAGTTAATATATCTCAGGTCTTTTTCACAGCGTTGTAAAGCCAACACAAAGGAATTTGGAATTTTTCTGGAAGTGCCCATCAAGCTCCCTCCTCACACCAGCAATAGACTTCCTCTTAAACTTGCTGAGCTGGAGTGCATCCTTTGCTTGATCCTAAACCAGTCATTGGTGCAGATTGCACAATTTCCATGATTGACTTGGGCTAATCTTTCGATGTAAAATGATTACTGGGGAGCTTATTACATTTGCCATGACAATATAAAAAAATTTTAATTTGACTTCTGAGAATTTACCTAAAAGAAAGAATTAAAAGTCTTCCCAAAAGGTCTAACTCTTCCCATGAGAAATCTAAGATGATATTAAGTCATTTTCATGTCATGGTATTATCCTAAAGAAGACAGAAAACCTAAACAGTTTTGTATGGTCTTGGAAGACCCTCTCTCCCCATGGTCACTGGGTCATGGCCACAGCCTAACACACTAGTCCTTAGAAACATGCTCTAATTAGGACCAAATATCAAGCTACCCTTAAGACGTATCAGGCAGAAACCACCGTGCTCTGCAATACTGTTTTCCTTGGTGAAAACAGGACCCAAGGTCATCACCTGGATTCTGGTTTCCTCTGCCTTTTCTATCAAGAGTGCCTTCCTCTTCACACTTCAGCAAAAGGCTGAGTTCTCAGGTCCTGTTTCTTTCATGTCCTTACCTTGTTAGGTTGAGAGGTGGACAAGGTTCACTTCTTCCTCCTCAGCACTATCAGGTCTTGCAATTCTTTCTATGTGAAAATGCTCAGCTCCTTTGAAGAGCTCAGTATCTCACCAGACCTGTGCAGTGCGTCAGATGTTCTGCCTTCTTTGTTACAGTCATTTCCAGACACTCAATTCATTCTTTCTCCATTCCCAGATTTTTTTTTTGCCCCTGGCTCACTGCATCTTCATTTCTCCTGTTATAATTCATGGGAGTTTCCACATCTATAAAAATTATGCCTTCTGTGCTCTGTCTTTATCTCCTAAACATCCTCACATCCCGTGGAACTTGTCTTCACCTACCTAGAAGTAAACCCTGAAAGCTGCCCACTCCCAGGATTACACATTTAGAAGGTCAGTAGAAGCAACTGTGTGTCTTCCATAATCCTAATTTTAAGCATGTCTCTTTCTTCTCACCACCTCCTGCATTTCCAAATATCCTCCACTCATATCTCATTCCAACAGCTCTTCCCTCCCCTGGGACCACAGACCTGCTGAACCTGTCATCTTCTCACTGTCTGTCACCTGATCTGTCTCCTCACATCCCTCCATCTAGAGCTTAGATTCTATGGTTTGCTATTTTGTATGTTTCTTTTACTTATAGCCTGAGATGCTTTTTTCACTTTTCTCTTCATGACACTCACCTATGGAGAAAAAACCCTACATCTATGCCCAAAGTGCAAAATATGGAGAAACTAGTCAATCATGCCCACCACTTTTACTTATATCCATGGCAATACTCCATAAAAGAGTCCCAAATGCTGTCCACCAATCCTACCATATTTTCCATCCCTCAAAGGTGACTATTTTAACTGTGCTCTCTTTTCACGCCTGCAAATCCTGCTCTCTATTCATGCTCAACTAGTGGTCTTTCATATGATGGGACATCCCAGCACCAACTCTACTGCTCTGGTTCTTGTAACACTGCTTTCCTTCTTGTTTCAATAGAGGAGCCAGCTCTTTTCTCTGAGAACCTCATCTGTGGACCTGTCCTCCTTACTGATATAATACCTTTTATGTACAACTACCACTATTTCTTCTTTATTTCTTATTCTCTTCTCTGCTTGATTATTCACATCAGCATACAAATATGTTCCAATATTTATGCTTTTTTAAAAAAGTCCCTCAACTCTATCTAAATCCCTGACAGGTCTCCCCATATTTCTGTTCTCTGTTATAACAAAACTTCTCTAAGGAATTGTCTATTTTGGCTCTTCTCTTTGTCCTCTCCTGAACCTACTACATGTAGACCTGCATGCCGCCATCTCCATGAGAAGCATCCTTGTCAAGGTCAGCAATGACCTTTGCAATGACCACATGACAGCCAAGGTTCTTATCTTAGTTTATACACCAACCACAGCAGAGTAGCCCCCTTCCTGAACACTTCCTGCATCTGGTTTGCAAAATGTCCTTCTACTTCATTTTTCCTTTATTTCTCAACCTCCTTCAAGGGTTCCGCTTTATCTTCCTAACTTCTGGCACAATGGTTGTCATATCAGAACAACTCAGCAAACATCTACAAAACTCCTTCTAGACCAGCTAACTGAGGCAGGAGACCTGGGGAGGGAGCCCAGCCACCACTGTTTATCTGACTTTAATCTCTGAGTGCGGTTCTGCTTTACAGCCATCACAACAACCACTCTTTCATACACTGTCAATACCAAACTACAGTTCTCAGACATCTGTCTTTCCATTCATTTTTCACCCTACATGACTGATCCCACACTGAATATTCCCAAATGAACATGACCTTACCTTTTCCCAAAATTCCACACTTGAATACATCACACTGCCTATTAAACCAAACCTTTTTAAATGAAATGATAATTGCCAACACTCCCTTTTCAATGGAAGCATCCCCATTATTCTAAAAGGTCTTGAAATAGTTGGAGTTCATTTTCAGTTTTTAGTCAATTTCATTGGCTTTTAGCAAATGCTCAATAAATGATAACAACTGATAAACTATTAATCATTCATAAAAGTAACTTTTGAATCCCCTTGGAGTAAAATGTAATGCAAATGAACTGACCAGTCAATTCCACAGGGGGACACGTGCTAACCTAGAACTGACACATTAAAATGAAGAACTGCATTGCCTTTATTCACTGGGTCATGCCAAGGAACAATGATGCATTATTTTGTAAACTGGACCTGGGCCAAGACTTTTTAAATTGTCCTTATTTTATTTGTATGTGTGTGCTCTGAAGATTTAAACAGGTGTCTCTCACACACTAAGTTCATGCTCTACCACTGGGAGACTCCTCTAGACTCTAGGCTGGAAATATTAGTAATGCTTGAGATCTCATTCAGGAACAAACCAAGGCCAGTAATGTCTTCTTTAATCAGCAAAACTCAGTGGGACTGACCTAATGTCAAGAATAACTAGTTCCTGGGCCAGAAGTTCCCACTGCTAAGTCAGGCAAAAGCTTGCAATTTTTGCTATAAATAAATAAATAATCCTGCCCTGCAGAACTTATGGAGTTATGTGTGGTTAAACTCCAGTACTTTGTACTAAAATAGAATTCTTGGGCTCAGGAGATAGCTCAGTAGAATAAGCGCTTGCCTGGCAAGTGCAGAGTTCTGAGTTTAATACCCAGTATGGAAAAAAAAAACTTTGAAGATTAGTAAAATGTCTCGTACAAGGTAGAGCTCTATTTAATAATCTATTATTTAAAATAATAGTATGTTAATCTATCATTTAAAAATCTATAAAACAGAGTTTTGAATTTGGAATATCTGATATTTGATCATCTAGTTTTCTCCATAGTAATCATAGGAATGATTCTGTAGTAAATTTATGCCCATGATCACAAGGCTTTCAAAAAATTCCTCAACATTTGTCCTTTCCAGCTTATTTCAAATATTTTCCCTCTGCCTATCCATATGACAGGGTTTTTATCATCTTAATTCTATAGATTCTTTTAAAAGAAAGTATAACTAAGCAAACTTTTTCTTTGCCTTCATTGTAAATTGTCAAATTTTTACAAACTAAGTTTTTCATTAAATTCATAAATAATCCCTAAAATACACCTTATTTCATGATACAGTGAAAACAACCATGACACTTTATTTTGGACAACTTCTAGGCTAATGATTACTTGATTACAGTCAGATTGCATGACAGGGCCTCCTTTTAGATTATATATTTGTAGCTCGCACTGTGCCCAGATTCCTTAAATTAACTCTTTGATATTGCT
This sequence comes from Tympanoctomys barrerae, assembly GCA_002564285.1. Lineage (NCBI taxonomy): Eukaryota > Metazoa > Chordata > Mammalia > Rodentia > Octodontidae > Tympanoctomys > Tympanoctomys barrerae. Next base: position 4,159 of record NDGN011341963.1, on the reverse strand, counting down.
ATAAGTACGCAGTTGCTTCTGTGGGAATACATTTAAGATTTACCACATTTAAGAAGTAGCTGAATTCTTAAATGAGGACAAATAAACATGTTCCTAAAAATGTTGTGGAAACTCAGTAAATTCATACCTCCAGTGAATCTGAGTATTAACATTGCTTCATACTTAAAAGTGGGCATTGGCCAGAATAATGAACCAATTGCTTCAACTCTGTTCAAAGTCGGCTCATAAACTGGAGCTTTGGTTTTACAATAGAGACACTGAATGCTTTTGTCTGATCACTTTTCCTTGCAGTTCTACAGCAAGTCCCAATATTTCAGACATGTCTTCTGGCTTAATAAACTTTTTTTCTTGTTATTGCTGCAATCTGTTTTGGTGTCAGATGGACTCTAGCTTCGAAGGCTTTGTTGTCCTCTTTTCAGAAGACATCAGCCTCTTTCAATTTCTGGATGTGTTAACTGAGGGTACAAAATAACTGGTCTAAGCAGATGTCAGTGCCACCTTAGTAGAAACCAGATTAAACATTAGCAGCAACTCGTTTCTTCTTTTGATCAGTGAAGCAACAGCAGCCTAATATTTTGAAGTATATTTTTACTGTCTTGAGGTCAGCGTAAAACAAACACACAGCATCTTGAGAACGGACCTCCCCAGCACATCCCAGGTCAAGGGCAGTGAGGCACACATCATTTGGTTTTCAGTTGAGAACATTTCTTGGTGCCCTGCTTTCATCATTTATCAAGGAATGAATCAGCCTGGCCAGGGAAGCACCAAAGAATCTTCTCAAAAAGTCAGAAAAATCTATGGAGCTTCTCAATGTTCACAATATCTATCCTATTTTACAAGCAAATCATAAACTGCCTTCCCGATAAGGTATGGTCCTGTGTGCATAGCAATGTAGTTTCTCCATGTCCTGATTTTCATTTTAAAATTGACATCCAACATTTTGGGGTGCAGGAAAGGGCTGTGTCACAGCACAGTGCCCACCCCATGATGGAGGCTGACCGACTAACTGCCTTTGTATGTTCCCTGGTGTGCCAAACTGGAACCTGATGTTTGCCCTGGGGGGACCCAGAGTACAAGAGGAGTGAGCCCAAACTCTCAAAGGACCTGCTCCTCCAAGGGGAGGATATCTTGGCATTGGCTTAAGACAAGATCCAGAAGGGAAATAGACTCCAGGAGATGTCCTCAGGTGGACCCAGCAGAAACACGTCTGTGTTTGTGGTCCTTGCTTGCTCAAGCAATCTATCAATGCTTCAGTCCTCCCAGAAGGCCAAATCAAAGATTCCCACTGCACTGGGAAAGCAGGAGGGAAGCTTTGTGGGGAGACAAGCATGTGGAGACGTCAATCTGAAAATGAAATAATAAGCCTTTATAAACCAGATTATTTAATTTCATGTTCCTCTTCAGATTTATATTCTTTCTCTTGCCCCATAGTATTTTTGAACTGCAGTTTCAGTGTTCAGCCTGGACTTCCTGGTGCCAAAGATTCATAAAGCAAGATCATAAGTCCTGCCCCATTTCCTGCGGGAGGATTCTCCCTTCTCAGAGACCCTGGAGCATCTCACTTTGACATCACTAACAATTCAGTGGATAACTCTGTGGTTTTTGATAAGAAAGGGTTGTGAGAAATACAAATAATAAAGCCACAGCTTAATCCAGTGAAACTCTGGAGATGAGAATATTTTAATGGTTGTTGATGGCATTAGGACAAAGTCTCTTCCCTTTCCTGTAAACACAAAGCAGGAAGCTCATGAGGATGGGAAGGGTTGGCCTCCTAGTCTGAGGAACACACATCTGCCCTGTTGCCTCTTCCTCAAAGGCAGACATAGCATTTGTTTGGACCAGAGAGGATGCCTGACTCTCCCTGCCTACCTTTACCTCCTCATCATTTGTCAAAGGCAAATAATTTTTCTCCAATTCATCAAGGAAGAACTTAACATTTGTATTTTCATTTAATGGTACCTAGGGAAAATGGTAAAATAAAAATAAATCCTACAAGGTGAATGTTTACAACTTGCTCTACAAAGTAAAAATGAGGACTTGCTATCCTTTAACAATTCCATTTTCCCCAACTCCCTTATTTATTTATTAAGTCATTTTACAACTTGTTATGTACCCACTAAGTACTAGGCACAATACCTGCTGTCAGAAGTAAGAAACTGAGAAGTCAGGGTCTCTCCTCACCCAGAGATTGCTCACACACATCTAAGTCCAGAGTTTATACACTAACTGATGTAGAGCGCAGTAAAAATGTCATGGACCCACAAGAAAAATATCAAGGTCTATCAAGAATTCAGTCACATTTTCTGCCCTGAAATTTATTTTCCATCCCATTAATTTTTTTTTAGCAGAAATTGCTTTTTTAAAAAAATTAACTCAGGCCCAACCTCTGCTGCTATGACGTGTCACTGCTAATCTAAACTCAGCCACTCTTAGAGCACAACTATCTAAAAAAAAAAAAAAAAATCTGCAGGATGTACTCCATCTGTCCTGCCTGTCTCCAGCTTTCTGTGCCTTTATTTCCATGCCTAGTGAAACCCGTCCCACAAACAGAAGGGAAATTAGCACCTCATATCACCTGTCTCTTCATTATCGCATTTTTTAACTCATTCTGACTCCAGTGTTAAGTAGGTAATCCACTGTCCCACTCTGTCCATGAAGAAGGAGTTTTTCGGCTCTCTGTCTGGGCTTTGAGATTTAAAGCAAGAATGGTCTCTGCACTCTTGGTCACTGGGCAAAAGAGTTGCAGCTCTCTCGAGGCTCCTGTCAGCACTTTCTAAGGAGACTACATGAGTTCATGGTTTCCAAAGCAGGTGCACAAGTGAGCCAAGTATCAACCTCATCTGCATTTTCATGGACATCTTATGCCATTTTTTATTTAGAGACAAATAAAATAAAACTCGTGCAAGGCAGGTCCCAAATTAATTTGAAATCTACCAACCAGACCTGTCTTAAACTTTTCAAAGGACAGCAATTAGGACTAAGACACAGATAAAACTTTGCACTGGGAATTGAAGATGACAGAAGTAAATATTCCAAATTATTGCTCGGACAGTCGGGGTCAAAAAGGGACATTGGGACATATCCTAGTAAGTGGCTTGAGAGAAGACAGAGACCATCTCCCAGCAGAGAGCCTTTTGGAATTGTCTCCTGTTTATAATTAAATCAAATCACTCTTGCAGATCCTAACATTATAGAGTCTCAAAAACTCAGCCACCAGGCTCCCACCCTCGCTCACACTGCCGGGTCTGCTGCCCTGCATCAGTTTTCTTAGTAGTCTGCCTTCACGATTCTGGAGCTATCTGCCCTCGTCTCTGAGCTTGCAACTCATGGACAGGTGTCATTGGGGTAAAGAGGCTGGACTCGGGAGTCTTCGCCAAGCCATCATCTGAGAAGTTCGAGGTACTTTGTACACGTTTGCTACACAGGCTGTGCATTTCACAGTGTATTTGTAAGCAATGGCTGCCATTGGAAAGAAACTGGTGATTGTTGGAGATGGAGCTTGCGGTAAGACGTGCTTGCTCATAGTCTTCAGCAAGGACCAGTTCCCAGAAGTATATGTTCCCACAGTGTTTGAGAACTATGCGGCAGATATTGAAGTGGATGGAATTCAGGTAGAGTTGGCTTTGCAGGACACTGCTGGACAGGAAGATTATGATGCCCCGAGGCCTCTCTCCTATCCAGACACCGATGTCATACTGATGTATTTCTCCATTGACAGCCCTGATAGTTTAGAAAACGTCCAAGAAAAATGGACTCCAGAAGTGGAGCATTTCTGTCCCACTGTACCCATTATCCTGGTTGGGAACAGAAAGGATCTTCAGAACGATGAGCACACAAGATAGGAGTTAGCTAAGATGAAGCAGGTGCCAGGAAAACCTGAAGAAGGCAGAGATATGGCAGACAGGATTGGCGCCTTTGGGTACGTGGAGTGTTCAGCAAAGACCAAAGATGGAGTGAGAGAGGCTTTTGAAATGGCCACAAGAGCTGCTCTGCAAGCCAGGCATGAGAAGAAAAAATCTGGACGCCTTGCCTTGTAAAAACTGGCTGCAAGCACAGCCCTCGTGCGGTTAATTTTGAAGTGCTGTTTATTAACCTCAGTGTATGATTACTGGCCTTTTTCATTTATCTATAATTTACCTAAGATTACAAATCAGAAGTC
>NDGN011341932.1:0-17567 GCA_002564285.1 Tympanoctomys barrerae | reverse complement strand
TGAACTTATTTTAGAATATGGAATTGTATATGCACATAATGCATTGCTAATTATCTCTGTTTCCAGTTGTCCAAGTTCTCTCAAATTTCTAACCCTCCAGCAAGGCAACTGGATAAAGGCAGTGGGTTACTGCATAGACATGCTTCTTTACAATTACACATCTGGTCACAGTTTTTCACAATCATTATATGTGAGACATGCACAATCCAAATCCTGTCCACTCTTTAGATTCTCTTCAACATGATTTCACTTGGGTTCTGGAAAGCAGTTGGAGTGCTGCAGCTGTGAAGTAGTAGGTGAAGCGCAAGTCAGGGGTGAATCATCTGTATACTTGGTCCTCTCTTCCTCTACCAACAAGCACTTATTGAGACTATAGGAACACACCGGAGGATAGACGTCAGTGAAGCTAGAGTAAGAACTGTGAAAGTTAAGGCTAGTTCTTCATGTATAATACTTGTAATTTCTGTAATTGTCCAAGCCCAGAACCAACGATGATTAGGTAGTGGCTTCTCCGAAGTGTTGTTGTCAGCAGATGATAGCTGAATCTTGCTCTGAAATCCAAACATGAATTCTAAAATGTTGATTTTTAACATTATTACATATTTGTTTATATGTGTTTTACTTTACAGTGTATTTTAGTAGAGTTCAAATGTCTGACATCCAGAATTAATTTCATTGGAAGCTCAAATTACATGTTTATATGGTAAACCTTATTTGTGCAGTCTATGTGAAAGTTAACTTTAAGATTTAAAAAAACTATATTTAATGTTTCAAAATAAATGTACATTATCATTAAGGCTTTATTTAGATTTATGTATAAATCATTCTATAGAAAGAGAAATATTTTAATTTTGAAATTGTCTATTTCTGTTTTCATCAGTGTGCATATTTATTTGTGAAAAAAATTTATTCCCAACTGCATTGAATATATGGTTTTGAAAAATTGTGGACTTCTTTGTATTGCATTTTACACATGAATGTCGCCATCCCAAACACTTTTATATCCTTATAGAACAATCCTGAAATAAGTTAATACCAGTATCTATTTGTAAATTCAACATACTTGCAAAGGAATGGTGAAAAATATATAGAATGTATCCAGAGTATTCTTTGTATCTTAATTAAAAGGTCCCACAAAACTGTTCTAATTATTAATTACTGTAAACAGAACAAAATAATGACAACATTTTGGTAGTTTAGGGCCTAGGGAGTTAGCTCAGTGGCTCAGTGCCTGCCTGACAAATGTAATTGTGAAGGAGTTTCAAACATAAATTCAGGACAGGAAAAGATCTATCAAAAATATATGTAGAAGAATGAACCAATGTGAAGACAGAGTATCAGGTCTGAAGACAGGTTTATGATGAGGGATCACGAGAAGAATGATTTCTTCGAAATGTCAAGGGCTATGAAAAGTAAGCTCATCAGATGCTAGGTGACGCCAACAAGAACAACATGTCTGATCAGTGTCAATGAAAAAGCTGGAGACAGTCCAAATGACACATAAAGTCTGTGCGCAGAAGTAAGGGCAGGACACTTCCCTAGATGGAAAAGCAATTTGACAAATAGCAAACGAGGCATGCAGAGCTCCATTTCACTATCATCAACATAAATTTACTCAGTCTTGATTCCAGAAATTCAACACAAGAAGAGAATATAAAGAGCTGCTAGTAAAAGAAACAAATAACCTACAAAGGAAAGTCCATAAGAACAACAGCAGACTTCTTAATAAACCTTTAATTAAAGAGAGCTTGGAGTGAAATATTTAATTCCTAAAGTAGAAAAACCTCAACCCAGATTGATATATTCATAAAATGATTCAAAATTAATGAATAAATAAGATGCTTAAATGACAAAGAACACCTGAAAAAAATCGCTGCCAACAAACCAGCACACCAACATATTCTCAAAGATATTTCAAAGGACATAATGAAGACTACAACACCATGAACCCCAAAAGAATGAATCAGCCAGGAAATGTGTGAGTGATTAATTATTGGTCAAATTGCAACACCCAACTTAACTGAATCATGGTAGAGCTGGGTATGAGAGGCCCACCTGAAGACTTTTGCTAATAAAAACATAAAAATACCATTGGAAGGAAAGATGAGTGCTGTTGATTCTACTAGAGACTTGTAATTCTGGTTTTCCTAATATAAATGTGCCTGTTCTCATGTCCAGAGAAGCCCAAGGCTTCACTGTCGCTGAGGATGTCTGTGCTTCACTTCAGGGTAGCTCTGGATCTTCCCTTGAGCATTGCTTCCTGGACCCAGTACATATCCCTCACCTCATGGCATAGATCCTTCACCAGGCTGGCACGGACTTCCTAGATTGCACCACTGATGCTTGGGTCTTCAAAGTGAAGAGTCTTGGTGTACAATCTCATGAGGCGTTGTTTCTAGGCTTTCAGTTGGCCTTGTGGGGAACATGTTCATGGGCTGTGGGTCTTCAACTGGACTAGTGTAGGATATTGTCATAGGATCCTTGTGCTCAACTACTTTCTTTAGCCTGTATCATATGGACAGAAAGTTTGTACTTTTCTGCATTTTACTCATTAGATCAATATTAAAAGGTAACATAAATTTTGTGCCCAGTGTTAAATCTATTCCCTTGAAAACCCTCACAACAACAAATTGTTATATATAAAGTGAGATCATTGTTATGATGTTGCCTGTCTATGTGGTTTGAGAGCCTTGGTAATAAATTTGGAAAATTTTGAGAGACTTACCAAACAGGCAGCCTCCATGTGCTGTACAATACTTGGGAGATGCTGTCAGAGCCTTGAAAATCAGAGTACTGATGGAAGTGCTGTGGGTTGGGCTGAGGCTCAGGAAGCTTCTATTAAGAAGACTTCATTTTCTTCTCAATCCCAGGTCGTGTATATTATGCTTTGACATGAAGTATCTGCATATTGCTTGTGTACAGAATTATTTTCTGGGTGGCAGAAACTTTTCAATGCCATATACTTTTGTGACAGTGGCATGTTACCTTTGAGTAGTTTTGGTCAGATCTATGTTTGAGATTAAGAGTGAATATCCAACAGAAAGATTTGAAGTATTTGACTGGAGGGAAGGCTCCAGTGGAGTTGTGGATTGCAAAAATGAAACAAAGAAAAGCATGGCTGATGAAAAGGAACAAGATAATAAAAAATGAGTTGATTTCTTTCAAAAGAAGTGAAGAACAAATTTGAAATGGATGAGATCTTGTAGGTTGTTTTTTAGTGTTGCTATGCCTTTTTGTTTAAAGTTAATGGAGGGGCCAAGGGAGATGGCTCAGTGGAATAAGCACTTCCCTGGCAAATGCAAGGGCCTAAGTTCAATCCCTGGTTCCACCAAAAAACTCCACACAAATAAATAAAAAAGTAAAATTAATGGAAGGTGTGAATTCCGATTATAATGGCCCTCTTAATATGACTTTAATATACTTTTAAAATATATTATTGCATCTGGTTATTTAGTAAAGAATTGTGATTTTAATATTGAATTTTGGGCACCATTTGACTATTTGCTTTTGGTGTGGGAAAGATTGCAAAAAGAATTGCATATATGTGATTGTTATATTAACACAAATCTTAATAGATCAAGATGTATTAACTTTTTACAAATCTGCCACTGAAGACTATGGTTTAAGGAAATGTGTCTGTTTATCAGGTTGACCAGGTGTGGATTTTGGTTGATTAACTAATGCTGTACTTGGAACTCACAGATTAACTGAATCAGTTTCAGTTTGATGTAGAAAGACTACTTAAGTATTGTTACTAACAATATAAATGGAGAGAACTGGAAGGGAAGATGGTGTGTTATTGATTCTCCTATAGAAGCTTGTAATGCCGATTTTTCTGACATAAACTCAGATTTTCCATGCTTTGAATTGAGTCCTCACTCTTGCTGAGTATGGCTGTGGTTCTCTTCAGGAGAGCTCCGATTCTTACCTTTGGCATCTCTTCTTCGCTTCAGTGCAGATCGCTCAGCTTGCTGGCTGAAACCCACACCTGACTAGCTCAAACTTGACCTTCTCAAATCAGATTCTTGAAACAGGCCTGCATGAGACATCGTTGTGGGCTCTAGGCTTCCAGTTAGACTCATGGAGGACATCGCTGTGGGATCCAGTCTGTCATCTGGATTCTTTGGGTCTCTAGTGAATACAAGGTTTGCTTAAAATCTGCATGTGACTGTTTATGTGACTATTTTATAATAATTCTATAAATTATGTATTCTGAATTAAATTTATATCCTAGAAAACCCTGACTGCAACACAACATAAACAATTAAACAGAGAGGGAAAGAAAGGCAATCATCAAGAGGAAAGTAACATGACAAGGATAAGTCAATTCGTACTACTCACAAATATCAATGTAAATCATCATATTTTACCAATCAAGAGAAACAGACTGGCATACAGACCAAGACATGAGATCTAACAAGTATAAGATAAAACATTTAACTCCAGAAGAAATTCATAGACTGAAAATAACAATCTCTGTGACAGAAATTCATAAAAGAGTCAGAGTACATATTATATTTCTCACAAAGTATATTTCAAGCCAAGAATGTTCAATGGGGAGAAAGAAGGTCACATCATACTCATTAAGGGGACAATCCAAGAAGCAGAGACAATTTAAAATATATCTATAACAGACTCTATCACATCACACTATATAAAACAAATTTTAATGAATGTGGAAAACCAAATAAGAACTAATGTAAATTGCAGCAAGGACCTAAATAGCCCACTATGACAGACAGATTAAGTAGAAATGCAAAAAAGAAATGTCAGTGCTGAACCAGGCCTTCAAACAAATGCATTCAGTAGACATCTAAAGAGTGCTGTGCGCCCAACAGATTAGACATTCTTCCTGTCTGCACATGGAAAGTTCCTCAAAGTAGACCACATACTAGCTTATAGAATATGTTTAAGTAAATGCAAGGAATTAAAATTATCCCATGCATCTTACAAGATTACAGTTCAATATAATTTAAAATGATTAGCAAAGGAATCCACAATACCTACATAAACATGGAAATTAGGAAATTCTCCCCTGAACAATCAATGGATCACAGAAGACCCAAAAGAAGAAATTATACAGCTTCTGTAATTAAACTATAATACCAAAACAACATACCTGAACTAATGGGACAACATTAAAAGAGTCACATGAGTGAAATTTAGAGCAGTGAATTTCCATACCAAAAAATAGAACAAACTCAAATAAGCAATCTAATGGTGAGCCAGACTTAATAATAAACATGAGGAAGTCCAAAATTCAGACAGTAGAGAAAGTGATGATATTCAGAGAAAAATTTAATGAAATGTCTTCAAAGAATCAATTATTTGAAAATACAGTTATTGAAAGATAAATAAACTAGACAAACAGACAAACTTATTAAGAAGAGACTCAAATCCATGCAATTTGAAATGAACAGTACGACATCACAATGAAACAGCAAAATGCAGATGATCATCAATACCGACTTAGAGAATCTGTACTCTAGAAAGATGGATTTTGAGGAAAAGTACGGATTCCTAGATATATACCAATTACCAGAGCTGTATCAAAAAATATAAAAAGTATAAATTACCTTAACATCAATCAGTGAAACTGACCATGTAAATTAGAACTACCAACAAAGTAAAGCCCAGCATGTAGCAGAAGGAATGGTGAATCTATAAGACATGAGGGTAGGAATTAATGCTACTCTTCCCCAAACTATTTAGTGAAATTAAAAGGGAGTCGGCCTCATGCCTGGAAGCAAGTATTACCCTCATGTCAAAACCAGATAAGGATCTAACCAAAAAAGAGTATTACAAACCAATCTCTGTAATAAGTATGGACACAAGAATCCTTAATAAGAAAGTGGATTCCACATAATACATTGCAATAAATACTGTGAAATTCATTTTACTTTGTTAAGTGAAGTTCCACAGTATTTGTAATTTTTCTGTTTTAATACTGTTTTGTGTTCTTTTTATAAAATAAAAAAAGAGAAAGTGACAAAAATAATGCTGCAAATCACTAAGAAGAGTATACACCATGACCAAGTATGATGAATCCCATGTTTACAGGGATGTTTGTAACATACAGAAATCAATAAATAGCTTACACCATATTAACAGAACCAAGAACAAAATTCTTATGATCATTTCAATAGAGGCAGAAAAGTATTTAATAATGTGCATTCATTTGTGATAACATCCCTATAAAAATGAAATAAATCATTTCTATCTCAATCCAACAAAAGCTTTCTCTGACACACCAACAATGAATACACTATTGAAAGGTCAAAAATCAGGTGTCTGAGTGTGTTTGAAGATGTCCTTACATTTTATAGCCTGATCCTTTGATCCATTCACCTACATGATCTTTAAGAAAGGAGCCAAATACATTTACTAGAAGAAGGATTGCCTCTTTAATAAATAGTGCTGGAAAGAATGACTTTCCAGATGCCAAAGACTAAAACTTACTCTATCACCATTCACTAAGCAAAAATCAAAATGGATCGAAGATCTAAATATTGAAATAGAAACACTAAATCTGTTGGAAGAAACAGTACTATATATTTGGAAGACATAGGTATAGGTAAAGACTTTATGAGCACTGGCCCTGTTGCACAGGATCTATCATGAATAATCAATAACAGATATCTCATATTATTAGAAAGCTTTGAAGAACAAAAGAAATCACCCACAGAGTGAGAAGACAATCCACAGAATGGGAAAAGGTTTATACCACCCATTCTTCAGACAACAGGCTAACATCTAGAACATATTAAAAAAAACAGAGCCTCCAAATTCAAAGAGCTCATAAAAAAATGGGCATCTGAAATGAATAAACACTTCTACAAAGAAGTACGAATGGCACATAAATACATGAAATAATGTCCAATGTAATTAGTCATTTGAGACATGCGTATTAAACTAATACTGAAATTTCATCTAACCCCAGACAGTGTCACTATTGTCCACAAATCACCCCATAAAAATTACTGGTGAAGCTGTTGGGAAAAAATGAAACTCTCTCCACTGTTGGTTGGAGTGTAGACTGCTGCAACAAATGTGTAAATCAGTGTGTATATTCACCCCCCAAAATGAAAGAGAGGTTCTTTCTGACCTAGCTATTCCACTTCTTGATGTCTTTGTGAAAGACTCAACTGCACCACAGCACAGTAATATGTTGTACTCACGCATGTTCATGCCACCAAAATTTGTTACAGCTACATCTTGGAAACAGCACTATTGTGGTTTGTGTCTCATTGTACCCCCAAAATCTCATGCAGTCATTGGAGTGGGCTTCTAGAGTTTGTGATTAACTCATTATCCAATGCTAGGATTATGGATGTGAGCATTTCACCCACTCTGGGGCAGATAGCCTGAATACAATATAAAGAAGGGAGAGAGGCTTGCCTCGGCCACTGCTGCTGCTACTGCTGTTTCTCCTCCCTTTTTGCTCTCCCTGTCTTGCTCTTTTCCCCTGCCATGAACTATTGCCTCTGCTGTGTGCCACTCTGCCTTTGAGCCAATTGATAATGGACTAAACCCTTCACAATATGTAAGCTAAATAAATCTTTCCTACCTTAATTTTAGGTGTCAGGTATTTTGTCCCAGCAATGAGAGTCAAGTAACTGAGATAAACACCAATACCCACTAACTAATGAACATATAAATGTGTGTGTGTGTGTGTGTGTGTGTGTGTGTGTGTGTGTGTACTGGAATACTCTCTCCTGAGAGAATCCAAAATGGTAAATAAAGACCAAAACATGTAATATATATTGGGAGAAACATAGAGAGTGTTTAAATTGGGTGGAGAAGAAGGGAAGAGGAAGAGGAAAAGTAGGGAAGGACAGGAAATAGAAGAGATTGGAAGATGAAAAATAGAAACAAAGCTTTTATAAATAAAGAAGGGAAGAGTAGTAGAACTGAGGGGACAGAAATTGGGAAAAAAGGAAAACCAAGATGTACCCTACTCAGGTCCAATTTCCCTATGATGAGTGTTACCATTGTGTGCATGTGAAATGTTCTAATGAGGGCCTGTGAGATAGCTCGTGGACTGAGCATCTACTCAGGCACGCTCAGGGACTGGGGTTTGATCCCCAGCACCATACACTGCACCAGCCCCGACTCTGTTTGTGCAGAGCTGGTCACCATGTCCCTGACTGGTGGTTCACTCCTGCATTCCCAGAGCTGGGGATGTTAAAAACAAGATGATCACTACAAGTCCTAGTTGCATAGTGAGACATAAAAAATACATAAAAAATAAATTTAATAAATAAGATAAAAATGAAATATACTAATCAAATTAATTTTCAAAGCTCTTAAACATTAAGAAAAAAGATTTTAAAAAGAGGGCTAGAGAGATAGCTCAGCGGACTGAGTGCCTGCTTAGGTGAGCATAAGGACCAGGGTTCGACCCCCAGCACCAGCACTCCAGGTGCTCACTAAGACGGACGTGGAGGTGCAGGCCTGTGATCCCAGCACTGGCAAGGTTGAAAGCAGGAGATTCACTATGAGTCCAGGCTGCATAGTGAGACCATGTACCAAATACATAAAAATAAATAAAACTGTTTAAGAAGCAAACGCTGAGGACATTCAGCCTCTGTTAACAATCTGCCCATGCTCATGCTCTTAGCTTGATTGACTCATCATGGTCAAAGGGATCCAGATGAAAGAGCTTTTATCTCTGAATAAATGAAGTTTGAAAAATGTTATATATAAATTAGTTTTCCTTAATTAGATTTATTTTTTTCTAATTACTTTTCTTTATACTTCGTATTTTTCATGTAAGAGGAATGATGCAATATTTAATTGAGTGTGTCTGATTTATTCCACTGAATGCTACTTTTCCACAAGTGATGCAAAGTTCTCCTTTATACAAAATAGTGCATTATAAAGAAACCCACATTTATTTACTCTTTAGTTTTTATTTATTCATTTTAAAGCATAAATCAGTGACAATAATAACTAGACTGTTCTGTGCAATTCAGACAGCCTCGTGGGAGGATAAGAATGTGAAGATTCCTTGAGAAAAATTCCTGAGGAAGACACTGAAGGAAAAATGGAACAAAGGGGTGCAGCAGCTGGAGAGTTCATGACGGGGTGTTGCACTGATAGCCGGAGACTCTGCGAAGCAGACCTGCAGGGAGGATAACACCTACCGAGGCATCGAGAGGGGAGAGATCATAAGGACGCAGAGTGGATGAGTGCGAATGTGTATTAACTCAGTATGACTGCTGAGTAGCCTTACAGAAATTTCCATTGTGGGTTTAGAGATCAAACATAATCTGCTGCTTGCTTTAAACATTATACTTAAGATAAGGTCACTAGTTGTACCTTGACTTTTTCTAAGTTTTTCAGATTAATTAATGTAAGGAGAAAGTTTTGCTTCTAGATCCTATAAATAGGAGATCATAAAAAGAAACTGTGATTCTGCCATATGTATTAAAGAAAGCCCATGGAGAAGTAAAAATTTGCAGTATTAGGATAGTTGTCTGTCATCGTCTTCCTTTTCTGTAGATGAGGGGGTAAAACCAAAGCCACTCTGTATTTCTGATTCTTTATTCCTTTGCTGAAGCGTGTGCAGTGCATCCAGTGTATTCTGCTGGAAGCAGTCGAGGGGAGCCAGGCCAGCGGTCACAGTGTCCCTCTGGCGGCACCCTCATAAGCAGCACGTAAGTGAGGCCCGGATATGTGGAATCCTGGCTAATTCTAGGGCTGTGCCGTCAAGCGTGACTCAGCACAATTAATCATTGCCCTGAAAACTCAGCAAATGAAGGCCAATCCTCTAAGCTACTAGCTAAGCTGGCACAAGGCTAAAACACTAAATGCTTTTACTATTCTTTCATCAACTTTTCTGGGACATGGCTTCTTTTTCCTAATGGAAACTATATAGGATAGTTGTGAACACTACATCCCATAAAATGAACTAAAATTAACAACATCAAACAGAGTGAAATCTAACAACAGAAATTAGAAGGGCGGGAAAAAGAAATGGATTTAAGAAAATCAACTGTAGTGTACACATGTATCCACAGTACAGGATTACCATAAACTGCGTGTCCTGCAATCACTTACTAACAAAAGTCATAAATCTAAAAATCTGATTAAAAATCACGATTCTCCAGTTTAGACACAATAAATAGAATAAGATTTTAGAATAGAAACTAGATTTGGGAACATTTCCCACTGTCAAGTTCACGTTTATTTGGAAGATTTTAGCCATTTTTATTGTTAGTTTAATGAAAATGAAACACTGAAAGTATTGTCATGATTCGACTATTTGATTATTTCACTAATTAGTTGAAAAATCTACTATTTTGGTCCTGTGGACACTCTATAGTACTTCAGTTTTCCATTTTATTAATATCTCATTCATTGAATAAGTTCATTGTATTTGGATAAGTTAATTTTATATATAAGCTTTATAGTTCAACTTTCTGATATGTCTAATTTCATGCAAAAGTTCCAAGACAGCAGGAATTCAGTCTGAAAAGAAACACCACTGTCCAGTGTATTGTACTTAAACGACCCTCCTGCACCAATGACCTCTCTGAAGATCAAGCATCAGCAAGAGCCTAAGTGCATCCCTAAGTTCTGAACATTCCCAGGAGTAAAGCATCAAGTTCAACATTTCATGTTAGCTCTGTCAGGTAACCCTCCTCCCTGTGGTGCTTCAAAGAAGATTCTGGAGGACAGAAAACCTCAGAGATGAGGAAAAGGAGACCAGCAGGCATGTGAGAGCTTCCTCAGCATCACAAGGTGAAGAAGCAAACATGGACACTTTCAGTTTAGCCAAGAATGATGTCAGCCCAGAGTAGGAGATGGACAATTTTGACGATGTCTTTTTCTGCTTGGAATAGCACCACAGTCTTGTTTTATCATTCATAAAAGAGGTAGTTAACTTCTTTGCATGTAGCAATGTGCTGCATTTTAAAATTTCATGCTTCTAATATTCACTCTACATAATTATGAACACTCAAATTATGCTTAAATATTGTTTTTATTCTTCTGTGTTAACTTCCACTAGTGAAGATGCAACATGATGCAGTGGTACATTGCTGGTACTTGGAGCACTTACCGTGAGAAAGCTGAAATCCAGTGAGAAAGTAGCGTTCTTATTTTTGCATTTATAGCATCATTGTATTGGATCATAGCTCATATCCCATTGTTTTCATTTACTTTTATTGCTGAAAAAGCTGTTAATTGAATTTTACAAATGTATGCATTGTTATGTGATGTTTAACACATGAATGACACATGTAATGCTATAATGAGGGTAGTTAATGTTTCAAGGTACTCAGAATTTGAAATTAAGGGGCCGGAGAGATGGCTCAGTAGAATAAGTGCTTGCCTGGCAAGTGCAAGAGCCTGAGTGCAATCCCTGGTTCTGCCAAAAAATAAAAAATAAAAAATACTAATACTAATACTAATAATTTGAAATTGAATAATATCTAAGGTTTAAGAAATAAGACTTTGATATGATGAAAATGATTTTATGTATAAAATCAAACATTCTGTATTTAAATTCAAAGCATTAAATTACAAAATATATTATTTTATTATCTCCAAGAATATGTACCATACCATTGATGCAAATTAAAAATAGACAAAATGTTTTAAACATGCTGCAAATTATAATGATGTTCATATATATTTGAACAGATATATGCAGATCATGGACTTCCCTCTTTTCTTCAGCATATGGGAGAAACTGTTCACTTTTAAGCGCAGTGTTTTCAGACATCTGATATCCTAGGGTTTACCAGTGAAGAACAGCTGTGCTACATACACTCCTCCTTTAGCAACTGATTTCCTAGGACTTGGTCTAGGAACTATATTTACAACACTTGGATGTTACAAAAATAATAAATTTTATGTAATATATACATTGCCACACTTAGAATAATGGAATGGTCAAAGAAAACTGCAACTTAATAACTTCAATTTATATGTGTAGTTCTCATATGGAGTACTGTAAAGTATAATGCATAACACAACAAAAAGTGTACTACTGTACTATATTGTGTAAAATTTACAGTACTATTAGGAAAAATAGACTCTATAAAAAAACATTGTCAGGCTGAGGAGACAGCTCAGTGGTCTAGGCACTGGCATGGCAAGTGAAGGACCCGGGTTCAATTCTGGATAACACGTACTGTGTTGGCTCCGAATCATGCTGGCCACTAAAATCAGACATAGGGGTGCACACCTGTAATGCCAGCACTGGGGAGGATGAGGTAGGAGGATCACCATGAGTCTGAGCTGTGTAGCGAGACCCCGTAACAAACAAATAAATACGTAAATAAATGAATAAATCTTTAAAATAAAAAAATAGTGTTCCTCTATAAACAAGGTGAGTAGAAGTATAAAGAAAAGATGAGATGCAACAGTAGACAAGCAGGCAGGTTGTTAAATGAAGAATATAAGTACATTGCAGAAGCTGAATCGGCATTGAATTTGGACAGGAAACATTTGCTCTGTCCTGCACAACTCTTGATGCTCCCAGTGAGGATGGTGAGAGGAGGGAGAAATCAAGACAAAGTCAGAATTATAGAATACTGAGACTGTGTGGAGCTGTCCCTTACGGAAAGTGAGCAAGGAAGGAGGAAGAGGAAGAGAGGACGACTGCTCCGATGGCTGCAGCACATTTATCTACACATTTGGGATGTGGAATACCACGGGAAATCTCTCCACCTACTAGATTAGCCATGTGGAGCTGTGTTCTTGAGACTACAGCAGCTCGTTCAGGTGACTTGCCTCAGGAGCTGGGCTTTTGACACTACAGTAGCTTACGTATTTGACTTCCACAGGCACTGTTTCCTCGCTGCTAGTCCTGTCCAATCTCCAGCTTCAGCCCCTCCTCACATGTCCCCCTCTTCTGCTTTATAGTTGTAAAACGTGAGCGGCTACTTGAAGTTGGGAATATTTGGAGCACTGTGTAGGATACCTACCCCTTCTCAAATCCTTTGCACATTAGATGAACTTGTTCAATTTAGGCTAAAAATTCCCAGTCAAAGATTTTAAGTCCCTGCACACAGCAATTTAATTCTATACAGCACATCTTCCCAGAACAATGATAAGTTGCTAGTGTAGTTGGAAATTGTTTATATCTCTTGTGGTTATACTGTTCTGCTGGATATTTAAGATCAAATTAAGGTCATACGTGTAAGAATCAATTTTGTTATTGGTCATGGTCAGTTAAGTTTCCTCAGGGCTTACCTTGGAACCATGTGTAGCATTTTTAGTTCTTTTTTTTTTTCCAGAACCAGGGATTGAACTCAGGCCCTTGTGCTTGCCAGGGAAGGGCTTATTCCACTGAGCCATCTTCCCGGCCCCTTCTCTAGTTCTTCAGTCAGTGTCACCTGTCAGAATGAGTCACAGTCATTGCTTGACCAAGATGCATTCTGTGAAAGCTCAGGAGCTGCTTTTGTCTTCATGACTCTTAGGCACACTATTCACCTTAGATGTCCTCTGTGGTTCTACCACCTCCTGACCTGGAGTGTGTATTATTCCCAGACTTGCAGGATGTAGCTAGAAAGATTCCTGCATGTTCTGGGTCCACTTTGATCTCTGAGGGTTGAAGCAAAACTACTCGCTGTGCTCTGAGCACACCGATCTCTTCAATTTGTTTCCATACCTAAGTTGCTTAGCACCTAGAAGAAAAGCTCAATGACATTTTGTAATGAAGGAGTGAGGTTAATATTATTATTTTATCTGAATATCAAGCACCTCAGGACATAAAATACAATTGTCATTTCCAACAACCATGGATGTTATAATAGTTGAATCTATGTAGAATGCCAATAGGCAGCAGTTACATAATTTTACAAATAATATTTAAAGTCAAAACATGTACATTATTGTACCATGACAAACATAATGATATTTTTTGTGATATACTTAAATTTCCTTTTTCACATACTATAACTTTTTATTCAAGCATCTCTACCTAAAAGATAAGCTTTTGACTAATGTGTCCACTTTAAATGACATCTCATGAAGAAATCTGTGAGATAAGTTTTGGCAACTCTAAGTATAGTAGCACATTATATATATATATATATATATATATATATATATATACATATATATATATATATATAAAGTTTTTGTTGTTATTACTGACTGGCTAATTCCTTTGGTTTGACATGAACCTCTGATTAAAATTATTTGGAGCACAAAAGAAAGACAAATTTCTGAATCACAGAAAAATTGATAGCTATAAACAATCCCTATTCAGCATTTGGAAGACATGTATATGTGGAGGCCTAACACAGTTAATACACCTGAGAGTAAGAATCACCATCTGTGAGCCTGTGACATAGCTCAGTGGACTAAGTGCTTGCTTAGGCCAGCACAGAGGCCAGGCTTAATCCCCAGGCCCACCTGCGATGCCGGCCCTCCCCCCGGATATGCTCTCTACAAATCCAAGCTGCATAGTGAGACCCTGCATCAAATACATAAATAAAAAGAACCAATCAATTGTCATAACCATACACACTTTTAATTTTTAAATGTAGTTTTATATCAAAGCATTTGAAATTAGAAAATCTTATTGTCTCATTATTAGGAAATTGAATCTTTTTCATAATGACCATCATAAATATAGCACAATAATATACTCATGACAGTATTTATTGGGGCATCTCTCACAAGGCTGTGCAGATCACTAGGGCTTCCTATTGGTGAACAAAGGCAGCATAAAGTTTCAGGCCTCTGCGATTTATTCATGAAAAGGAACTCTGATCAATGATCTTCCAAGCCCAAAGCATCACCATTTGTTACTTTCAAAAATTTCTGATGATGCGTGAGAAAACCACCTTTGACATATTGAAGAGCTGAAGCGCAAGTAGAAGCATGACTTTTAAATAGGAAAGCCAAATTACAGTCGAATAAGTGCTTGCCTGGCAAGTGCAAGGTCCAGAGTTCAATCCCCGCTGCCGCCAAAAATAAATAAACAAATAAATGCCAAATTAAATTATGAAAACATTAATGATCCCAAAATGAAAATATAAAAGAAAAAAAGAAAAATATTGAGCTCAAACGTTTTTAAAACATGCTGTGCACAGATAGGACAACAGCCCGGAGACGTCTGCTTCCATACCGAGCGCATCCAAATGGATCTTGCCAAGTTAAATGATAATAACAGTTTATAATTTCAGAAATATATAAATCGATTAGTCAGTGTTCTCTTACAAGAAAATTTAAATCTTCCTAGGTGCTCTTTTTTTGCAAAGAACAAAATAGAAGAAAAAAAATTTGCAAGGAGCAAGCCCTCTTATCAATAAATAATATAAAATTTTGTATTTTATTTTCTCTTAAGAGTACTGAAAACTTTTGTGTCCCTTTCTTTCATGGAACTTCCAGCTCAGTTGTGTCTTGCACGTTGTCACTCACTGAGATATTTTCTCATTTTTGGATACCATCTGTTGGGAATCCTGGCCAATGTTTTCAACTGACCGAGGTCAGGTCTACACCACCTTTGTCTGTCAGCTGTGGAGCCGTCTCTGAAGCATCACTCAGGACTGAGCATCAGCTTCCAGGGAGGTGAAATTGATATGGGAAAGGGAAGCAAGTCTATGCCTTCTTGAACTCTAGGGCTATTTATTTATTTATTTATACCGGGAGTGAAACTGAAGAGTACATGCTCACCAGGCAGGTGCTGCACTCTGGGGCTGTATCCCTGGCCCTGTAGTGTCTTTTTCTAAATTTTTAAATTAATTTTGATAGGAAAGAAATATCAATGATACAGTTTCAAAACATCTTAGCAGGACAGTTAATACACAGCATACTGATGTCTCCATAGTAGTTATTCACAGTACAAGATGCAGACATGATCTCTTGCCTAAACAATATTAGAACAAATCTTTCTTCTCGCTGAACTAAGAGAAAATAGCTGCATATCTATCATAACTATTTTGTATATTCATAAATCATTTTTCACTACAAAGCTGTCCATCATTTATGTCCTCTTTTTTGTTTTGTTTTGTCAGAGATGGGTGTTCCATGGCTACTAAAGAAGCTGTATTTGGAGACATGTTCAAAGAACCTTTTCATATTTGATGCCAGTTCAAATATTGTATATACTTGAATTTAGCAAAATAACCCAATATAGTCTAACGGTTCATAATAGTAGTGGACTATAAGCAGAACTGACAATTGTCAGAAGCTGATGACTTGAGCCTTTTACAGCTCCGCATATTGATATGGCATTATATTTTATACCTCATGGTTATACTTTACTGAATGGTTAAGAAAAAATTAAAGATTTATATAACTAAAAATGCAACTTTTGTATCTCACAAGGTCAGTCAAATCCTATCAGGATTTACACAGAAACCATGTAAAACAGCTTATAGTTCTTTTGTCAGTGCCAACCACTGATGAGTTATGGACATTGCTTGAACAATTTTGAGAGATCATTCTTCTCTCTTGGTGACTTTCATGAGGTCCACAATACATCGTCAGTCACTTTCTTCTGTGGTGCCATAATCTACTTGAACAGAAAGTTTGGGACACCGCTGAGCTACAGGCTGTCACAGCACAGGCTCTCTTATATCCTGAGTCCTCACACACCTTGAAGGGCTAGAGCCATAGTGTTGACTATCTTGCAGCCCTTCTTTTTCTCTAATTTTCTGATCTGTAAACTTGAAATACTAACCTTCCAGAAGAGAACTTAATGATATTATTACCCTGTAACATGTCACTACCTGTCTGCATATCAATTCCTTAGACATAACATGGAACAGATATCTCCCAGAAATGTTAATTTGCTAAACTTTAAATCACTATAGAATATGAAAAATATAAATACAAAGTAAAAATAAATAAAAGTAAACAATTACACATTTTCACACAGTCATCTAGAAATCCAACCATACACAAGATTGTAGCACGAGAGTTATATGATATTTTTTCTTTTCTCTTGTTTTCTTTTATTATCATTTTTTAAACAATCATCTCCTTGAGAGAGAGTATAGCAGTAATTGACATGAATGAGAAGCAGTATGCGTTTATAAGATAAGAGTGACAGGCATTCACAGCACGGCCCTAGTATCACAAATTGTTGTCTTTGGTGCAGTTTCTTAGTTCACAGGTATCAGCACATATAGTTAGTCAGGATGACAGTCCTACCAATTAGCTGCTAGTTTCAAAGACCTGCTGGAGATTCTCAGGACCACTGCCTTAATGATCTTGTATATATATAAATGTATGGTTTGGGCCCTGCCATGTTTCCTATCTTTTCTCTATGTCCTCTCTTTGTTGTTTAATCTTCAAGTTCTCCATTTAGTTGTGTTATAACTTTCAATTTTTATTTCTTCTTTTGAGTTCTTACATTAGAGAGGCTATATGATGTTTACACATCTGGGTCTGGATTATTTCACTTATGAATATATTTTAAAAATGTATTCACTTATATATGAAGGTTTGGAGTTTATCATTCTTCACAGCTGAGTGATACTCCACTGTATAAAAACATAACTTTTTCTTCCATTCCTTAGGTGAAGGGCATTTTAGTTGTTTCCAAGATTTGGCTATCACAAATTGTGCTGCTATAAATATAGGCACATATATATCAC
>NDGN011341893.1:0-13019 GCA_002564285.1 Tympanoctomys barrerae | reverse complement strand
ATGGCTCAGTAGAATAAGCGCTTGCCTGGCAAGCGTAAGGGCCTGAGTTCAATCCCTGGTTCCGCAACAACAGCAAAAAAAAAATTGTGCAGGAAATTCAAAACCACAAGGTGGCCTTCATTTGGGTTTAAATAAGCATAAATCCAAGTATATCTTCACAGAAGACACAAATATTGCTTTCATACTGTACTAGAAGGTTGTATAAAATGATACCTTTTGGTAAAGCTTGGAAGTTTCTACCCTAAACATGAATATTCTGATGTTATTGTTATGTTTGTGTCTAGATATTTCCTCAAAGCCTCATGTAGTCATGGGGTAGGCTTCTAGAGTTTTTGATTGATTCATAGTCCAATGCCACAGACCATAAGGATGTTAGTGCTACACTCATCCTAGGGTGGGTAGCTCGCATAAAATATAAGGGAGGGAAAGAGGCTTGCTCACCACTGCTTGTCCCCTTTTGCTCTCGCTCCTTTGGCTGTTTTCCACTGCCATGAACTGTTGCCCTCTTGCAAGTGCTACTCGCCTTGGAACCAGCTGAGTATGGACTGAAACCTCCACAAACTGAGCTAAGTAACTCTTTCCTTCCTTAATTTTGGGTGTCAATATTTTGTCAAGCAGAGAGAAAAAATAACCAAGACAGGTATCATGCAGCAATCCTAATTCCTACTAAATTACAACTAGAGAAACTCCTGGGAAAGGTCCACTGGGAGACACACCCAAGGATTCTTTGTTATAAGCTAGAAATAGCCCACGCGGCCATTAAGTGGAACTGGAACAAGGAACTGGTTTTGTTCGTTTTTGAGAAAGTGTCTCACTATGTAATTTAGGCAGGACTTAATCTCACTATGTAGCCTAGGCTGGCCTCAAACTCATGGCAATCCTCCTGCCTCAGCTTCCCCAGTACTGGGATTACAGACATGTGCTACCACACCTGGCAAGAAACTGATTTTTCCAATCTTTCACCACACAATCATGTCCTACTATTAGTCTATGTAATGAGCCTACATGGATCCGTCTTTGCCTGTTCTTGACCTGTATCTGCATACATTCATGTATACAGTTATATATTGTTTCATAATAAATACTAAGACAAGAACTGGACAATTACAAAAGACTACAAAGTGCTAGAGACAATTACAGGATGTCTGATGACACTTTTTCTGATCACTTTCACCATTATTAACAACAAATAATACCCAATACTAACATAATCCACCAGGAACAAGTGTTCAAAAGCAGGAAGTCACCTTGTTTTTGTCAAGATCCATATTAAGGCCCCCCCAGCCCCTGGTACCAATACAGACCCAGCCTTGCCTGCCTCCCCTCTGCCAAATCAGGAAGTGATATTGTCCTGGAAGTCTGTATTTCAGAAAAAAAGCCCCAGCCTCATATGTTAAGACATCAACACAATGTTCAAGTCTTGTGTATGCCTGGGGGATCAAGCAAGATGCTGATGGCGCTTTTCAAGGTCTGTTTATGCCAGGAACCTTTCTGGATACTAGGCTTCGCTCCACCTGCTGCTCAGGACTAGTTCCCTGCCACCCACGTCCATGTCCTGTTTCACACATGGCTGCTCCTCCACACACCGGCTGTGGTGAGGTATGTCAGAAACCTTGGCAATCCTAAAGCCTATCATCTGTAAATATGGCCAAGACAAAGCTGAAATAACAGAGGCACCATGAGGCCCAGATCATGAGTCTCTGCTGCCTCTGAAATGTCATTATAAGGACTGTAGAAAGAAGACTCAGGAATGTTAAATATTGGACACCATATTTCTAACATGGATATAAAAGAGTAGGGAGATTCTAAAGAGTATGACCCTATATCCGGGCAATATTTACTTTCTAGAAACATGTTTTCAATAACATGACAACTCTTCAAGCAACCTGAAAGCTGTTCAAGTCAGAGACCTACAAGATGGAAGTTCCAGCTGGGGGACCCCTAGATTAGGTAGTGAATGCCCAGTAACATTATTGTTCTCACAGTGTTCTTGAGAAGACATCTTTATCTATGTCCAAACAAAACAGCTAGTTGCTCTTCTTCAGCTTCTCTGAGAACTGGAATGATTAAATAGATTTATTAGTTCAAGCCATATTGAATAGGAAAAGTAAAAAAGAAGGAATTTCTATAAGAAGAAAGAAAAAGGGTCACCTCAGTATAGTTGGATGTGCTGATTGCCCCAGTAGAGTTGGGGAGTGGGGCAAACCCCAAAGTAACAAGGGGTGTGGATAACAAGGCAGGTGACCAAGAGGAAACCCTGTGTATAAGTTCTCCTTGGGAATCCAGTCCATCATCTCACAAGAAGGCTTCCCAGGTAAGCTGCTCTACAGGGCCTGCCCAGCTATCAATGAAAGACAACTCTGGGTCCATCTGCAAATATCTAAATCAGGGATTTGTTCAAGACAGAGTACATTGGGACAGAGTCCAAATAGCTAAGATGAGACAAAGATTTTTTTTTTTTTTGGTAAAAAAAAAAGCCCGGTGTTCCAGTTTCCCAGGTTCTAGTGTTCCCAATGTTCTAGTGTTCCGGCCAGTGAAACCTAAAGAAATTACTGAAATGAAAATAAACAATCCCTGTCATAACACATAATTTAACTCAAAATCTGAAGAGGCCAAGGAGATGGGAAATCATGCAGTACACATTTAAAAATATAAAATTTATTTATTTATATCCATGGTGATATAGTTCACATACTGTACATGGTTACAGTGCCATTATATTGCTACCAAACATTGCTAATGCTATGTCAGTTGGGGAAGCACCTTTCCCCTTTAAAAAATTTAAGGCTCAGTTTCCAAAAGGTAATTTATACCACTTATTTTTCTGCTGAAAAGACTTGGAAAGTTGAAGAACAAACCAGGGAGGCCTGGAAGGTGAAGGGTGACTACACTGTCCTCATTCATAGTCAAGACAACCAATGGCATATTTTAAAAGATTCCTTCTACTTGAAAACATGTTTAGTTAGAAAAAAAAACAAACAACCTTGTAGACAGGAGGGAGTATTCAGCACACAAACAAGAATAACTAAGCACTATGTTACCACTGCTGGCTGAAATGTGCTGTGAGTTTCTCTCTCTCTCTCTCTCTCTCTCTCTCTCTCTCTCTCTCTCACTGCCCCTTATTTCCCCTTATTTGGGGAAGCTTCCCAAATAGCATTTCTCGTCCAACACATTAATAAAAAATAATTTACATTTCATTTCCACCTTCAGATCAGGATATCACATCATTCATTGTCCTTCCCCTAAAACAGGGGGAAGGTTCAGGTTCTCTTTCAACACTTCACTGGGCACTTTGCATTGCAGTATCCTCACCCAGATGTGGACCCATCACACTCTGGGTGAGTGAAGGGTATGAGAAAGCAAATTAGGAAAACAGAGGTTGGATGTTTGAGAAACACACTATCAACACTTTCCAAACACACTCCTAAAGCATTTTTTTCTGTGCAAACACTTCATTCAATCACCAGTGACACTTCTTTCCTTAGAAGTGTGACTTTCTTCTCAGGAAATTCCTGGGATAATGCTACAACAATGACAAGGACCCAAAAGGGCACCTGCAGGTTCTGCCTCTTGTGTCAAGAGGTAGACACAATTATTCTATAGAAAAGATTAAACTACACTCAGAAGACTGAGGCAGGAGGATCACCATGAGTTTGAGGCCAGCCAGGGCTATAAAATTCAAGGCCAGCCTGAACTACACAGTGAAACTCTGTCTCAAAACACCAAAACAAAAAACAAAAACAAACAAACAAAACTACAAAAAACAAATTCCCCTCAACCACTGCATTTCTGAGGGAAGCTGGGGGAAGTCAAGCTCTCTCGCTGTCAGTCCAATTCCAAGTTGAGGGCACCGTTGCCCACAATCATCCTGCTGTAATTCTTTTGCTGCTCTTCCTTAAAGGCGTCCTTCACTTTTGCTCTCTTCAGTCCACCATCCCTGGAAACAGAAAAGGAAATCTATCAAAGATCCTCCCAGCCAGGATGTGGGAAATGTCACTTTAACATACGCCACCGGGTGCTGTGGCCAGCGAAGGGAGAAAGGACACTGAATTCAGAAGCCAGAAGACATAGAGTTCCATCTCTGAGCTACCACTCACCAACCATAGGTTCCTGGGGTAAATAAAGAATAGCTTCATCTCCTCCCTTCTGGTGTTTTTAAGAAGTTAGGGTTGCTGTGTTCAACACTTAAATTTCAATAAGGATTATGAAAACCAGGATTGCTTCACTATATTGTTCCCAAAGAGGAAAAAAAAATTATTGGTTTTTAATCTACTCATATCTTACCGGAAAACTGGATGAAAAGTTTAAAATAAATACACAAGAGGGAGGGGAGATGGCTCAGTAGAATAAGTGCTTCCCTGGCAAGCATAAGGGCCTGAGTTCAATCCCCGGTTCCACACACAAACACACACACACACACACACACAAAAAAAAAAAGCACTACACAAGAAGTTGTAGTGCTGTATCTTTGTGAGCAAATTCCTTACCAATAAACAGAACATATCTCAAATACTATCCCATGTTTAACCAGAATTCTTTTTTTAAATTTATGTATTTGGTACCGGGTCTCACTATGCAGCTCAGAAGGAATTGTTTTTATCCAAAGCACTAAATGAGTATTTAAACTCTTCCGTATCCCAAAACAGAGTGAAGCAAAAACAAATTAAATCATAAATAGCACTTGACTAGAAGTTAGTACCTAAGAAGCAGCATGCATTCACCCAGAGCCTGTGGGTCTTGGGCAGTACAGGCAGATCTACCTGGGTTCTAACGGTGCTCTGTGCCTCTGGGCCTCTCCCTCCATGGCTACACAATAAGACTACACTAAGGAGCTGACAGGAGCCAGGGCTACTGTGGCTCCTCTCCGTGCTGTTCCAAGGTCTTAGATTTTAACCCCTAGTAAAGCAGGGGCTTTTCTGAAAACATGCTTCCTGTATGCTGTGGCTGTTTCATCCTAACCTGGTGCGGCATGCATGTTCACCCAGTGCTCTGAGTGGCTGCAGGTTAGTGAGTGAGCTCAGAGACATGAGCACAGAGATTGAGCTCTATCCACATGTCTGGCTGAGACCAGTGCAAGGTCAGGACTGGAAGGACAAACTGAACCTCAGCATCCCTGAGCCTCCACTTAGGAGGCTTGAATTACATAGACGCCAGTGGGGGGGAGGGCACCAAACAAGAAACACTGCTGTTAGGTTAGGTAGTTAGGGCCCTAGAAGCATCAGGAGAAGGCTCTTTATCCAAGTGAGCTGCCTTGACCTGTTTACAGCATGTACGTCAATTTGAAGCACTGAGAATTAGGAAGGGAAGCAAAGTATGAGATGTGATCCAAAAGTGCAGCGAATATCTAATTTATTTTTTAGAACTGGAAATCAAACTCACAACCTTGCACATGCCAAGCACGCACTGTGCCTATGAGTCATATGCCCAGCCCTCTAATTTAAAAAAAAATTATTACTATAAAAGACACTGCCATTTAGTCCCCCATAAAATTCAGCCCGCTGTTCCATCCAGACAGCTTAGTGGACTAAAGTGCCTGCTTACGTAGATGCAGGGACCAGAGTTAAATCCCTGGCCTGCAATGCTGGCTCCACCCCCCGAAGACTCACTGAGATGGCAATTGAGACTGGGCGTGGTAGCGCATGCCTGTACTCCCAGTGATTGGGAGGCCGGAAACAGGAGGATCACTATGAGTCTGATCCGTGTAGTGAGGCCCTGTAGACACTGTACTAAATGCATTAAAAAAAAAAGAAAAATACAGCCCCTCAACTGCCTTCAAACATGCGCATCCCATCATTCTTGCCACTTCATGGAGCACATGTAGAGTCCTCTTTCCCCAGTGTCTTCAGTTGTGCTGTTCTGGCTGCCTTGCGTTCCTGAATTGATCCAAAACATTCCTGTTTGGCTATTTTGACTTTGGGAAAGAGCCAGGGCCAGTGACAACGGTGGATGAGGACATGCTTCCATGTTCCCACAAGCCCACCTCCCCACTGGATGGCAACCCGCAGCAGCCCTCACTGTAATTGTGATCACGCCCCATAATGACACTCAGGAAAGAGCGATTCCAGAGCTGCTTCAGACAATGGAAGGATGAGGGGTAAGCATGTTAGCATTAAGGGGGAGTATCCTGAGAAGATTAATAGCAACAAACTTTTACTGTAATAAGCTCCATGTAGACATTCACTATCCAGTTGATCATCCATGTTTAACATAAAGGGGTAAAGTATTTTATTGATAGTTCCCCTGCTGCATGAAGAAGCATAAGCCTCCAGCTAGCCTTTCTTCTAATCCTGAGGCCCCACTTGCTTGTCTGTGACTTCAAATAAATTTTTCATGTAAAGTGCTTTTGAGATACCAAAAAAGGAACTTACAGGACTTGAAATAAAGGACTGTCTTGTGACAGCTTGATAAAATAAGTTCTACCTATATGCAAGGATCCAATCTGCCATTACCAAATAGGTAGAGTTGACCCTCACTGTCACAGACTTGGAATTTTTACCCACCCCACCCCGAATTCCTATGTAGAAGCTCCAAACCCCAGTTAATAGCCTTTTGAGATGAGCTCTTGGGATAGTAAGCGGGGTCAGGTAAGGTCATAAGGGTGAGATCTCACCATGATCAGTGCCCTCAGCAGAGACACTAGAGATCTGGTTTGCTCTCAAAGGAAAGGTTGTGTGAGCCAAGGAGGAAGGCGGCCTTTCCGAGGAGAGAGCCCTCAGCAGCAAGTGGCCATGTGGCATCCTAACATCAAACTTGCAGAACTGTGAGAAAACCTCTACTGCTTATGACACCTAGTCTGTGATATTTGTTACAGTGTCCCAAGCTAATATATTCACCTACATCCAATCTCCTCAAACAAATACCTCCTCAAACAAAAATAAATAAATAAATAAATAAATAAAAGTCATAGTTATTCATGACTAAAATATTTTACTTATTTCCTTCAAGTTTTCTTTAATGCAGCTATAATTAATTTAATATTGTGGAATATGCACAAGTAGTCCCTTGTCATACTCCCAAATCCATTCTCCCTTTCCTCTTCAGTAAAAGAGCCCTACACTTTAACTAAGAACGTGGCCATCCAGAGCAAAGACTACATCCCCCAGTGTGCTTCGCAGTTGGCTTCAACGTGGTTTCAGCCCTAGCCAGTGGATACAAGGACACGTCTAACATCCAGGATACACTCCTGAAGAGATACTTGTGTCCTTCTCATTAAATTCCTTCCTGCTGGGCAGAGTCAGAGCAGCCATCACAGACCATAAAGTAAAGGCCCACACTAAGGATAAAGAGCAAAACAGCTGGACTGTTACTCTGTCCTGGACAGCTTAAGGGGAGTGATAAACAGCTACCTCCTTAAGTGTTTGTCATGTTGTATAAGCCACTGTCACTTTCAGCTTAGCCAATGGATAAGTAGCACAATAAATAGTATTTGTTAACAGTGACTTTCAGGAGCCAGCCAGATAGCTCAGTGGATTAAAGCATCTGCTTAGGCAGACACTGTGACCAGTTTGATCCCCAATGTGCCACCAGCCCTCCCCCTGGAGGCACACTGAGCCATGATTGAGACTGGACATGGTGGCACATCCCTGTAATTCCAGCGTTTGGGAGGCTGAAAACAGGAGAATCACTATGAGTCTGATCTGGGTAGTGAGACCCTGGAGACCCTGTACTAAATACATTTTAAAAAAAGAAAAAAAAAAAAAAGAAGACTTTTTTTTTTTTAACATAAAAAGAGAATAGTATTCCTGAAAACTTTCTCACCAGGGAAGTTCAGTCAATCCTCCTTGCACAGCAATAGCAGACTTAACCCTATTTGCAAACTGCACAGCATCTTCTCCTTCCTGAGTAAAAAAGAAATTAGACATCAGAGATGTAGAGGTTGTTTTAAAAACTTGAAATATTTCATCTTCACTTATATTTGTTTTGAAATATAAGGTTCAAATTTTAGGCTAAATGCTTTCTATTTTTAATTATAACAAGTTTTATTTAGCCTACCAAAAGAAAGCAGTTGTACTGCTTTCTTTTATCCTGTGCATGTTTTCATTAGGCTCTTTATTAGTCTTGCTCAGACACAATGTTCTACAGTATTTGTAGGTTTAATAAATCAAGAGCAATGATAAAACTATGATGGAATAGTCTCTCTCAATATAAATAAAATGCCTTGGAAGAAAGAGAAAAAATATTTAAGCAAAGCTTTTGTGACTAGGGAGGGAAACAGGGTTTGAAGGGCGAGTAGGAGAATGGAGAAAAAAGAATCAAGATATATCACGTACAGGTACAGATACCTTATGATGAATGGAATCATTATGTGTACCTAAAATGTACCAATAATATTAATTTTAAAAACTAAAAACAAACAAAAGATATATATATATATATATATATATATATATATATATGATGCCCTGATTTGAAGAGCATAAGATGAATTATTTGAAAAGCAAATTATTTGTTCAGAAAGCAGAAGGGCATGATGTGAAGCATCTCTGAGGAGGCCCAGGTGCCTAGCGCCAGGGTTAGAGCACAGGGCCAGGTGTGATCCTAGGAATACCTCTCTGGTCATGGGCGGCATGTACCACACATCGCAGACGATGGCCCAGCTGGTCATGACACGAAGCAGGTAGCTCACCATGTTGTATTTACTGCTGTTCCAAAAGGCATCACCAAACTGGGGGTTATACTAAGACAAAGAAAAGAAAAATACATCCTAGTCAGGCACCACTGGTGGCTTCTTTCAGCCAGCATTCTTGGGGCAGCAGGCCTGTCAGACCCCAAAGAAGACAAATGATGTCACTTCTCTTTATCTTGATAGAATTGGTCACAAGTAAACTGGGTCAGGGAACTCCTCTGATCAGAGACAACTGCTTTTCTACATAGAGCCCTAGAGCACTGCAATACAAGGGTTATTTATGCAACTAGTAAATATCTGCCTCTGCATATAACTGGAAGGCCAGTACTGGAAAGGAAAGATGGTATCTGTTTCACTTATGACTACATTCTTAATACTTAATACAGCCAACCCATGGCAAACAGCCACCTGGTACATATCTACATACAGAGGGGGACAGAGAGAGGGAGAGGGAGAAGGAGAGAGGGGACAGAGGACAAGAAAGCAAATGGGGCAAGATGTAAAGGACAGCATCAGAATAGAGCATGCAAGTGTCCATCATTTGTGAAAATTTTAAATTTGCAATTACAACAAAAATACCATCACTAATCCAATGCCTTTTTAAAATGTGTTACCTTAATTGCAACCGGATGTATAGTTCCTCCAATCTCAAAGCTTCCTTTTTTAAACATCATGACAGAAGTATTATTGATGCAGGTCCCTGGAAGGGAGCAGGAGTAGGGAGGTAAAGTTATGGGGGGGGTATTTTTTTATTTTTATAAAAAGAGAAATCACTTTTAGGTAGAATACAAAAATTTGGGGCATTTTACTACCATTTCACAAATTAACATTTGTTTAAGGAGTAATACAATAATTCTAAGCAACTTTAATAACAAACTACACTACACTGCTAAACACTCTAAGGGAACAACTCTGTCACAACAGATGACAATTCCAATAAATGTAAAACACAACAGCTATCCCAGCACTAGGGAGGCTGATGCAGGAGGATCATTGTGGGTTCAGGGTCAGCCTGAACAGCACAGTGAGATCCTGTCTCAAAAAACAACAAAAATAAAATATAACCTTTAAAAAGTCAGACAGTATCTTTCTTAGTTATTATTATTCAGAAATGGTTTAAAATCAAAAACAATCCATGAATTCCACCAGATCTCAAGGGAGAACAGCAAGTTAAGTGGTCAGCAAAGGTTCCTCCTCTCCTGTCTCTTTCCTACAGAACAGGCAAGACCTGGACCGAGAAGGCCAGCCATACAGCCACTCTACGTTCAAGTTCCGTGACTCATTGTTCGCTCTATAGTGTGGTGCCGTAATCTCCATTCTTACCTTCAGGGAAGATTAGTATGGGTAATTTTTTCTTATCAGCAACATGTTCTTTTAGTCTGTCAAGAAAAATACATCAAAATTTTATCTTTCAAAACAGTGAGATCAGAGTCCT
The DNA here is from genome assembly GCA_002564285.1 of Tympanoctomys barrerae. Taxonomy (NCBI): domain Eukaryota; kingdom Metazoa; phylum Chordata; class Mammalia; order Rodentia; family Octodontidae; genus Tympanoctomys; species Tympanoctomys barrerae. The sequence goes on along the minus strand of NDGN011341893.1, from coordinate 2,958 downwards.
TTCTCATGTTCCTTATACTCAACAAGTGCAAATATAACTGCAGAGCAGTAAGGTGAGAAGCAGTAAGAGATAAGCAAGGGAAATACACTCAAGTTGTCACCTTTCTTTAAATGGAATGAGGGCCGGCCAAGTAGCTCAGCAGATTAAAGTGCCTGCAAGCAGGCACCGGGGCCAGGGTTCAGTCCCCAGGCCTACCATGCTGCCCCTGCCACCAGGGCATGCTGGACATTGACTGAAACTGGGTGTGGTGGTGCATACCTGTAATCCCAGCTCTTGGGATGCTGTAAACAGAAGAATCACTATAAGTCCAATCTAATAGTCAGACCCTGAACACCCTGTAGACCCTTCCCTAAAGTACAAAAATAAACAAACAAAATAAAAAATTTAAAAGGACTGGAAATACAAAGGTCCTGGGTTCAATTCCCTATAATGAAAAAAGGAAAAAACAGCCCAGGCCACTATACACTTACAGAATCAATGACCAGAGTGTCTCTAGTTAAAGGCTGAGAGCAAAAACCTATTTCTCAGCAGAGTTCCTGATAGCCGGTCTCTTCTCGAGCCCTGATGTTCCTCCTTTCCCTTTCCATGTAGATCTGCCCATAGCATGGATGTGTGTTCCCCACAGGCCAGTGCCAGAGGGCTACTGCCAGCTGCCGCCACTCCTGGGAGGTAGTGGAACTTCAGGAGGTAGGGTCACCTGGAAGGAAGTTCGGCCCCTGGAGGCTGCTCTCAGGGCCTTATTGAAACTCTGGGGCACCTGCTCTCCTACCTCCCAGGCCTCATGAGGTGAATGTCTTCCCTTGCCCTGTGCCAAGCAGCTCTCTGAGCTGTACTACACATGGACTGAAACCTCTAAAACTGGAAGCCAGGAAAAACCCTCTCTAGAAAGCTGACTCAGTATCTTGGTAGTGACAGAAAGATGACCAACATGAGAGCATGAGCTCTGACTATAGCTGGACTCCAGTGACAGCAGTGATTCAGCTGAACTTAGGCAAGTATCTATTTATTCAACAAAAAGTCATCAATTACTCAGCCTCCACATGACAACTTCGAAAGTCCACTGCCTAGACTATACCTAAGCCACAGCAATATAGACCTATGAGCCTTCTGATATCTTTGAGTATCCTACTATGAATACAGAACTCTTTAAAACTCAACTATAACTGGAGTTCTTGATGTTCTAGTTTTCATGTGTAAAAGAATCCTGCCTGCTCTGTTCATAAGCCCAAATTTATCAGCTTTAGCAATAACTCAGTGAATACCTGGCAGTGTCAGTCCTACCTCTTTGTAACCAAGTGTCGATCCTTCATTTCTGAGCGTTCAAACCAGACATGAGGACACGCCTTGACCATGGCTCTCTGAATAACTCCCATCAGTCCACCATGAACCTGGCCAACCTACAAGAACCAGAAGAAAAAGAGAAAATTGTAAAGGTACAATGATCCAGAAAAAGCTGTTTAAAAAAGTAACAGAGCCAGATATGGTGGCACATGCGTGTAATCCCAGCACTCGGGAAGCTGAGCCAGGAGGATCTCTGTGAGCTCAAGACCAGCCTGTGGGCTACAAAAGTGAGCACGAGGCCAGCGCGAACTGCATTGTGAGACCATGTCTCAAAAAAATAATAAAAATTTAAAAAGGAACTTCTAATTCCTATACCCACCTGGAGATAAGATTGGCTGCTTTCTAAAACTTAAATCCCAAGTCTGACAAAAGGACTTGAAATAGCAAAAGGTCCTCTTTAGTAGTGCTACTCAACTTTAGCTTCCATAGCTATATGAACTATTCGCTAGCATTAAAAATTAGAAGCACTTCAACTTAGTCAAGATTAGAGAAATGCAAATTAAAACTACATCAAAATGCCATTTCAAACCCACCAAATCCACAGCTATTTATCAGCTTAACAGCATACCCAGATTCAATGCTGTGGGCTTGAGGAAAAGGAGGATTATATAATACCAGTAGAAGAAAATTGGCAACATCTATCAAGATTACATATGCATCTGTCCTTTATTTCAATAATTTTCCTTCTGCAAATTTACCTTAAAGATATACCTTCAACAAAATGAAAATATAAATGCACAAGGTTACTAACCATTGTTTTATTTATCATTGTAAAATACTGGAAACTAAGCAAATGCACAAATACTAAGAAATGGATAAATAAACAAGGTACATACACTACAGTTCACTGTTACAGAACAAGATTTATTTCTATAACTGATAAGGAATGAGTTGCATAAGAGAGTAAGTGAAAAAGGCCAAAGAATACATAAGGCTGTTACCTTGTAGGTAAGGCTAAAGGGGAAGCAACACAACATGCATTTGCTTAGTTCTACAGAAAGTATAACAAACTGCTGAAGTTGGGAACCTCTAAGAATGAAAAGGAACAGGGTAGAGTGGACAGGACTGACATTTCTATGTGTTTATTTTCTTTGAGCTAGAAGCGCATGAATTGCCCACATATTCAAAAAAGTAAAATTAAAACCGCAAGAATGGTAATAAAGTAAAAGTGAGCTGAAGTGAATCCAACTGTATCTCAAATGAATAAAAGAACAAGTAATTTACAGGCATTGGGTCCAACCACACATCATCTTGGCTAGCACTGCAAAAACTGCAAAGCACCCTGAGCTTAAGGGTTTTCTGTTTGTTTATCTGTAGCACTGCAGACAGAACTCAGGGCTTTGCACTAAGCTATAGCCCATCCATTTTTTATTTTTCGCTTTTAGACAGAATCTAAATTGCCCAGATAGGACTTAACTTTAAAAATCCTCCTGCCTCAGCTTCCCAGAGTGCTAAGATTATAGATATGTACATTGTCTGAGTTATATTTGGTTTTCAAATATTAAATAGGTGAAGCAATTCTGAAACAATTTATATGTATTATAAGATTAAGGGGGCTGGGGAGATAGCTCAGTGGCATAAGTGCCTGCCTGGCAAACACAAGGTCCTACATTCGGT
>NDGN011341846.1:0-13499 GCA_002564285.1 Tympanoctomys barrerae | reverse complement strand
AAAAAAAAAAAAAAAAAAAAAAGATGCACATAAAATTGTATTCATCATTATGTCTGTCTGTCTAATCTTTTATTTATTTAGTTGGTACGGTTGTAGCTCAGACTCATAGTGATCCTCCTATCTCCAGTGCTGGGATTACAGATGTGCCCCACCAAGCCCAAGTTTGGGGCTGGCATTGCATGCCTGGAGCTCCATGGCCAGCATGGCGTGCCATACCAGGGTCAAACCCGGGTCCTTGCACTTGCCAAGCAGGCTCTTAGACCACCGAACTGTCTCCCCAGTCCCACTATGTTATTTTTAATTAAATGAAATAATCACGTAAACCTCTCATCATATGTTGAAAATAGTAAATGTTGAATAAATGTAAGCATCATCATACAGGGTCGAGTGAGTTTTCAATTTACTTAAAAATATTAAGAGTATGGAGGGCCGGCCAAATAGCTCAGCAGATTAAAGTGTCTGCAAGCAGGCTCAGGGGGTTCCATCCCCTGGCCTGCCGTGCCAGTCCTATTCCCAGGTCACGCTGAGATGGTGATTGAGACTGGGTGTCGCAGTGCGCACCTATAATCCCAGCACTTGGGAGGCTGTAAACAGGCGGATCACTATGAGCTTGATCTAGTAGTGAGACCCTGAACACCCTGTAGACCCTTCCCCAAAATATAGGAAACACATGCACAAAACAGAACAAAACATTAAGAGTCTGGGAGTAAGCAGAGAACTAATACTTACCCATGATCATCATAAGTTAAAAATGGATGAAAATTTGGTATTGGTCACATATGCTTTGACTGTTTTACCTTCTTTCTACTTTGGTAGGTATTTGAAATTTTATCAACAAGGGAAAAAATGACAGCGAGAACAAGAAAATATGTTTTCTTGTCTCATTTTGAGAATGGTACCTGTGTTTATTACCATCAGTATCGTTTCCCTCTTTAAATGTGAGCAGTTTGAGAAGCAAGAGAGGCTACTTTGTTTGGATTCCCAATATAAGTAAATAGCAGGTACAGGATTGCAACACTCAGCTCTTCTCATAATAGTTTTGCTGCCCATGTTGCATGAGAAAGCATTTTAGGAGTGGTAGATCACTGTGTAAGGCTTTCTGCTACTGTAGCATGGTAGAAATTAGTGGGCTTTGGCATCAAAATGGGCTCTGTTTAGTTTTGCCTTGTTGCGTGGTCCCAAGCTTGCAGTTATTTAGAGCCGCAGCTTCCCAGTCTAGAAAATCAAGTGACCGTCATGCACGGTGGGGGCTGTGTGTGACCTGTCTGGCCCAGCGTCAGTGAGATTGCATCTTGCTAGGTATTAGCTGGGAGTACTGCCTCCTTCTGGTTTGTGGTTTACACTCAGCGATTGCCGTCCAGAGATTCTGGGCACAGCCTTGAGGAAGGACGACGATGGGATGGTGGCGGCAAGTCATGAACCCAGAGACACAAGGTCACTTTGAAGGTTGCTTCCTGAGGTCACTTGCACAGCAAGAGACGCTGGACCCCTGCCCCCAGCTCCCAGGACTTTCTTCTGCGCCGTCCCTAGTGTGGGTTTCTCCAGTGAGGGACGCTGCGATTCTCCCCATTTTCTCTTTTCCCAAAGGGGCCCAGATGCCATCTGATACATGAGTTAAAAAAAAATAATAGACACAACTGAACGCTGGTGTCACACACTCAGCTAAAGCCATCTGCAGGTAAGGGAGTGAATATGTTTTTGCATGAAACAATAAAATAAAATTTCGAGATGGGTTATTTATAGACTAAAGCGGAACCACCCAAGAGTGTAACTCACAACTTGCTATCATGAGACAGGACCCTGGGAGCCTGGACTTCACTGGGAATCTTAAATTGCCATTCTCTCTCTCTCTCTCTCTCTCTCTCTCTCTCTCTCTTTCTCTCTCTCTGAAGCTAATTAAATTTTAACTAGATGCATGCTCTTGCTGCTCAACTTTGGGGAAAACATATTGTAAATATCTGCCAGGTCTGTCACTGTTACTCATAGAACAGTGTCTAATTTTAAGCCTCAAAATGCTGATCTGCTTGGGGGAATGCCGTAAATGTCACCCGACAAGCAGGCCAGGGAAGCGCATGTATAAATAGTAGAACACAAAATCTCAGAAGTTTCCTGCTGCATTAATACTGAAGGCTTGATTTGAAAATTTGCCATTCAACTCTGCTAAAGAGTTGGGGGGGGGAAGGAGGGGAAAACCACTTATCTTAAAGATTCATGACTCAAGCGCCCGATAGAATCTGCAGTTTCCATAGTGCTGGGCCCTAGATTTCCCTTTAATGTAATTAAGCCACAAGATTTATGAATACAACAGGCCAGAACTTGATCCGTGTTCATTTTCAATTACTGCAGTGAAAGGGCTCTATCCAGATGTCTCTATTTACAGCGTGCGGGCAGGCAGGACCAGGGACCGAGGGGGGAGGGCCCGCAAATTGTCACACTTGTTAATTCTTCACAGAGGATACTCAGCTGAGGTCCTGGCTTTGACCCTGTGATAAAAGCCCAGGGGCCCTGGGGCAGGGGCATCAATGCTCCCGGGGACAACATAGTGACCCACTGGGGTCACCCCCTCTGCTTTGTAGGTATTTGTGTAATAATGGGGTCCATCCCTTATTTTTATTTCTGTTACAGTTCTGGGGGCATTGAAGGAAAAAAAAAAAACCCTGGATTCAATGTGGATGTGAAAGACAAACATATATAATGAGAGTATCAAGTGTGCCCCGGCAACAGTAGCCGAGAGAAAATACTACAGGGGGAGACCCAGCATGCAGTGACCCACGTAATCGGGCCCATTTTGGGGGTATTGTCTTATTTTTCTTTTGAAGGGTGTCGTGTCTTTTTCTTTTTCTTCTGCTGCTTCTTCTGTTCATGTCCCAGGTCTGCAATTCCATTTTGTTGGGATTATCGGAGCACAAGTGTCTTTTCTCTCCTTACAGTTACAGTGTCGGCTTGCCTTGGAGATTTCCCCTACTGGATCCCCACCTGCTAGGGCGGCCTGAAAGAATTCTGTTTTATCCCCCTTATTTTTTCTGTAAAAAATTTCTGTGCTTTCCAGGGCCATTCTACAGGTTTCCTAGACATGTGCTGAGTGTGTTCTTACACTAATGTGGACATTTGCATTGAGGTATCATTTTAAAAGGAAAATCCCACACAAAAGGCTCAGCAATAAGAGCCCAGCGGGGGACGCAGGCCCACTAATGCAATGTGCCGCGTCTAGTAGAAAGCCCCACATCCTCCCCACGCTTTTCCTCGGCGGCATGTGTCGCGTCCATCATTTTATGTCCTCAGCTCGCAGCCCAGAGTCGTTACCTTGTGAAAAAGAATGAATTGGGATGTGGCTTTTGTGGCACAATAATTGGCTGTTACATTAACGGGGGGCTCAGGCAAATGGAATTGTTGGCCAATTCTCTTCCATTTCAGAGTGTCCTTTCTTCAAAGTCCTGCAAATCTCCTTGATTAGCCCCTTTAAATCAATTTTGGGGTTTTCTTTTTTGAGTCACAGCCTTTACAGGACTCAAATTCATTTCAGGGAGTTTAAAGAGATTTGAATAGAACAAGAGATTGTCCAAAAATAGAGCTTTTCCTGATTTGTGCCGTTGCCACCATCCAAAGCAGCATCTCTTTTTTCTTTATTTAAAAAATAATTTAATAATTCACCAGCAAATTTAATCAAGCCCCATTCTTCCTTACACATAAATTTATTCCTCAGATGCTAGTGAATACACTTTGAATTAAAAAGGCCATGATTTCTATCACTTTATTTCAGTTTTTGGAAGAAGACTCTGCCAGGAGTACAGGGCAGGAAAAGGACACCCAAGGGTTTTTCAGCGCGTCATTTCTGTGAGAAAGGCGCGGTCCTGCCAACGTTAGCGGTGCGTTTGTGTCCCTCTGCAGAGAGACTGTCGTGTGGACATCAGCTCGGCACCTTTCGCTTGTCAGAGGGCATCAGGGCCTGACAGTACTTTTTGGAACTCCTGTTTCAGAATATTGAATAAGGCCTCTACTGGAATATGAATTTTTTTCTTAAGTTTGATTTGGTTCTTTGGCCACTTCTGGCTGGTAGATTATGTTGATGTAGTAGATTTTGTTTCTTGAAAACTTCTTAAATTTGCACTTATGTGTTCTTTTGGCCTCTTTATCTCTCTTTTGGATGCTACTTCACCTTTCTGTCATTTTCTTAGCCCTGTGGATCCTCACCCTGCCTCTATGACAAGCTGGGCCTCTGGCCCCTGGGACATCAGCTGTGCAGTGCTGGTGCACTGGGATTAATTCACGGTATTTTTGTAGGATATATATATATATATATATATATATATAATTTAGTACAAAATTTTGCAAATATTTAGGCATGTGGGAATAAGTTCCAAGCCTTTGCACTGTAATTCTTACTTTGACATGCATTTTAGAATGGAAAAAAAAGAGTGAAACTGGTGTCCCTTAGCTGGGAATTATTCAGAGCCAGGACGACCCACTGTTATAACCCACCAGTGAGGTATACTTCGCCAGAGAAACAAACACAAAGCATCAGAACCAATGCTTCAGAACTTCTTATCAGAAACACTCTGAAAAATTTAGTTATGTGGTAGAAAAGACACAACAGGCACTAGAGGAAAATGGGATTTGGGTCCCCAGCCAGGGCCAGAAGTGGAAATGACTGAGGGCAATAGTGAGTTGGTGCGCTCCGCGAAGGACATGGCGTAGCTGGGGAAGGCGAGCTGAGGTAGAGGCATGAACGTAAGAAGCCTGAAGGACTGCGCTGAACAGGTCTGGAGCACTGGGAAGCCCAGCTGGTGGACTCCAGGCAGGGACCTTCAGGAGAGTTAGGGTCGCTGAGGTCTTTACAGCCATCAGTGGCATAGCCCGTGGTGGGTCACACTGGGGCACAGGAGCAGCCTTGGGAAGTAAAGGACTTGTCATTGCCAAGGCTTTCTACTTCATTGCTGGTCTCTCCTGCATCCTGACTTTGCCTCTAATGAACTTAAACTATACACTTTCCACATTGGGGCCACAATGGCTTTTCTCATATATGACTTTGCTTAGAAAGTTCTATGTTTCCTTAAAACCTTATAGTGTCCCCCCAACCCCACTGGCTCTGGCGTAAGCTCCAAATCCTTTGTAAGTTCTTAACATCCTCTGCCATCCACTGCTTCTTTTATCTGCCACTAAATTCTGTCCTGTCCCCATAGCACTGTCTCACTGAGGCTTTGTGGTCCTCTGAATGAGCCACCCTTTTTCTTTTATTATTTTAAAGAGAAAAAAAGAAAAACAATAAAAACAAAGTATAACATTTCAAAAGAAGATCATAGGAGAGTGGTAATGCTCAGTACATTGCGTATTGCTGTCTTCCAAGTAGCCACCATCTTTCCACTGCCTATGCAACACCCTACCTTCCCGCATACTCTCCAAACACTGGACCCGTTTCCTTTAAAGGAGAGAAGGTTGATTTTGACTTGCTGTCTCGCAAGACTCAGGCTGACTCGCTCCAAGGCAGAACCATCATGGTGGGAGGGCTTGACGGATGAAATTTGCTCACCTCATGGCAGCCAGGAAGTGGAGAGAGCAAGGAAGAGCCAGAGAAAAGGGGTGGGGGCTGGGGGTTAAGATACCTCACTCCGGGTTACATGCCCTGTTCCTTGTGGCCTCCTACCAGCCCCAACCGCAAAGAGTGCACTCAGTGCTGGACTCATCGATGGATTAATTCACCTGTGAAGGTGGTGGACTCCAGGTCTAGTCCCCATCCTCAACTCTCTAGTCCCCATCTCTACCACAGTTCCTTGGTACTCACCTGTTCAGTTCTGTTTCCCTGATGGGTTCTTAAATTCTTGACTTTTGCCAACATAGATGTAACAAAGTTGTGTAATGTTGCTACAAGTAGATAGATAGATAAATTTAATGAAATGTTGCACAAAAGGGCTGGACAAATAGCTCTTCAGATTAAAACACCTGCTTAGGCAGACGCAGGGGCCAGGGGGGGGTTCAATCCCTGGCTTGCTGAAATGGCAATTGAGACAGGGCGTGGTGGTAGGTGGGTGCCTGTAATCCCATCTCATGGGAGGCTGAACTCAGGTGGCTAACCAAGAGTCTGATCTATGTAGTGAGACTCTGTAGACCCTGTACTAAAGTACAAAAAAAAAAAAAGTTGCACAGGAAATAAGCTTCTTAAAAGAGTTGCAGTATTGTTTCTGAACTCTGCTTACCTCTTGGTTATAAATGATCAGTGCTTCTTGCTGTGGACACACTGATTGGAGTCAACTCTGTTGTGCGTCAAGGTACCTTGAGTTGCATATGGAGCCACTTGATCCCTGCGGCTGACAAGGAGGTGGCCTTGTGCCGTGTCCCAGGAAGAGCACAAGCCTGGTTCTGTCCAGCTTTTGTGACTTTCCCTTTTGGAAAGCAGGAGACCTGCACTGAAGAATGGGTGGCTCCAGATACGTGAATTCTTTTTTCAGTTGTGAGGATTATTTTATAAATAAAGTATTTTCCCAACCAGTGATAGGGAGATTTGGTTAGACAGTAACTTAGCAACAGAGCAGGGTTTGTATGAATTTAAGTGTTATTCTTGAGTCATCTGTATAAATTAGCAAGTATTCCGAGTAAGGCTTGGGTCAGAAGGCAGAAGAGCAAGGTAATTTTGCAAAATACCTTTGTGAACAAAGTTGGGTTAGGCCAGAATTCAAGAGTTAATTGATGGATATTCTTTTCCAGAATACCAGTATCCACTGATGTTGGAATCTGTGACTTCTGACACTGAAATCTCATAAAATGATAGCATTCATCTATCCATCCAAAACTGAGTCATACGTTTATTCACCCACTTATCTAGTCAGGCATTGTCTTCCCACCCACTCACCCATCAAGCCAAACACTTTCCTTGTCTCTCTCTCTCTGCCTCCACCCATTTGCTATCCAGTAAATATCCACCCATCTAGAGGTAGATGTCTTATGTAATCCTCTAGTTTTTGAGAGGATTGAAGAATAAGCAAATAGTTTTCTCTTTTCAAAGTGCTTGAACTATTATTGAAATAATAGTCTCTTGGTTCACTAAGATTGGAACCTGGATACAGACATGGAGAAAGGAGGGTTGAGGGTGCAGGTCTGAGTGTGAGCAAGGGGAACTGTGATGGGTGGGGGGCACAGTAGGCACGTGGGGCATGCACAGGACAGGAAGATGGCTAAGGCTGAAAGGGCTTTGGGCAAAGGAGCAGTGTTCCCAAGTGCCAGCCAGAGGAGCATGGAGAACCTTCGGTTTCTGAGAGGAAGGGTAGCAAGAAGGCTCTGTCCAGGCTGGTTTGGGAGGCAGGCTAGATGAGAGTGATGAGGGAAGAAGGCAGCGAGGCTGCTCGCTGCAACACGTTTGCTCAGCGACGGATCACTGACAATACCCAGACGGTGGTACAGCTAGGTGAAGGGACTTTCCCAAGGAAGCTACTTAGGAATTGCTGACATCTAAATGGTAGAAAAGAGAAATTATGTTCAATCTTGAATTTTTCCTAAATGTTGGAGGAGATATCTATCTATTCAGCTTGTTTCTGAGCTGGTGCATTGAGGTAGATTTTAGCCCTGTGGCACATGAAGACTTCAGGGGAAGACACGATTCCTCAAATCTGGGTTTGAGAGCGAAGGAATAAAGTGACATCAGCATGAGAAGCCACCCTGTGGTCTCTGGACATCCGATTGTAGTATCTTTTGTACAATTGCTGTGAAAACAAATATTTAGCTCTGGGGATACCTGGCTTTCACACACGATGCTCAGGGTAGAGAAGGTAAAACAGGGGAGATGCATTTTAATTCAACTGTCAAGGTCATTAACTTGAAGGAAAACAAAATCACAATTGGGCAAAGCGTGGAACAAGAGACCTTTGGACAAAGTGGATAGTGTGCGTGAAGTTGTTAGAGCCAGCGTAGCTACAAACTTACTCCCCAAAGCAAACTCTGTCCTACTGCTTTCGCGTGTGGTGAACGTGGCGTATACAAATGGGCTCACTGCCTCATGGGGCAGGACGTGGCACAGAGCTTTAGTGCTCTCTCCAGCTCACAGAGCATCTCACTCCAGTGAACTGACCACTTCTACACCACCTTGGTAAAAATAACTTCTCTGAATCTCTCAGAAATGTTGCATGGTGAGACCCTGGCTCTCTACTGTCGCAAAAAGGCGTTTATTTCCTAACGTGTTGAACTCTACCCCATACGGAATGCATTTTGTCTTTTGCTTCATAGAATGTTCTCCTAGATTCAGAGAGCTGCATCAGCTCTCCAGATCAACTGAAAGACTCAGAGAATTACAACTCTTTTTGTTAAATCTACCTCGCTTTTATGTCAAATCCTGAATTATTTTACATAAACACATATGCTCTTGTGAATAACAAAATTTTAATGATAATAAGAAGCAACAAGCCCAGGGACACCCCACCACACACACCAGCAGCGTGCACACCCCAGGTGCACCAAGGCTAGTAAGAAACGCTTTGGAAAAGGACCAGGTTGCCTGAGGGATTCCCTGCAAGACGGCGTGGTCCCAGCCGAGGGGAATGAGAAGCCTGTGGGAGGCAGGGGAGGGAGGGTGGCTGCTCTTCTTGGAAACGGGGGGAAAAAGAATAAAATTTGGCACTTTCTCAGGGTGGCAGCTGTGCCCATCTCCACAAGAAAACACCACCAAGCAATTCGTGAGTTCTTGTTAAATAATTGCTCTTCCTGTAAGGTGGCCATTGTATTCTATCTCTCATTAAGAATATCTTGCAGGCTGAGATTTGGCACATTTAGTCCTGTTCAGAACCAAATTAAACTTTGAAAGCATATGTTACTGTAAAGGTTGAGTCACAGACTGTCACGGTAATTTGAAGAATACTGTCCAGCAGCTGTCTTAGAAATTAAAAGCAAATTGCAGCTATGATGCACCAACTGACTTATAGACACTGTGAAGGGAATGAATTTTGCACTCAGGAGTTCTGGGGTTACCTCTTACAGTGCCCCTCTTGCCAGATGTGACATCCAGCCAGAGACAGGACTTCTTGCTCACCTAGAAAATTCAAGCAGTGCACTCTTTGGTTGATCCTGCTCCAGGAAGGAGCTACAATTGTGGGTGATGCTGAAAGCAGAAAGCATCAAGGAGCTCCTTGGATCAAGCCCAGGCCTGGCCCATGAGTGAGGCCTTCTGCCGCATTCTTGGGACCCTTTCTGCCGCGCTTTCTGGGAACCCTCCACCCATCCTATCCAGCCCAAACTCAGACCTGGCCAATGTGGGGGTGAGCTCCTGTGCTCCCCTGGGCTGGTTGGATCTCCCCAGATTAGCCCAGGCCAGCCCCATGAGTGAGACCTTCCGCCGCGCTCTCAGGACCCTTTCCGCCGCCCTTTCTTGGGAACCCTCCACCCCTATACAAAATGACAAAGAGAAGGAGCAAAATGCAATCTCAAGCCCAGAGCCCACCCAGAACAAGTGCAGAGGACACTAACACAGAAGAAACTGGAAATCACACAGCTGAAATGTTTGCAACAACAGCATCTGAAGAAAAGAAACAACTGCAGAAAGATATAGGAATTTAGATCAGAAATAACCTCTGAAATAAAAAAAAGAGATCTCTGAATTAATCACATCTGAAGTAAAGAATCAAATGCAAAAACATAGAGGAAATCAGATCAGAAATATTCTCTGTAGTAAAAGAATTAATAACTGTTTCTCAAGAAGACACAGATAAAAAATAGAGATTAGAAAAACGACGGATTCATTGAATGAGCAATACAGGAAAGAAATAGATCACATGAAGCAGAGCCAAAGAGATATAGAAGAACTTAAAATCTCAATCACAAGCTTGCAAAACCTTTTGAGTGAAAGTGAAGACAGAGACAGCATCAAGGAACGGTGCAGAATGGCTGCCATATCCCAGTCCCAGACTTTCTTCCAGGAGTGGGGTTGTCTTGTTCCAGGGGCAGGTGATGCTGGAAAAGCCTGATGTTATATGATAATATAGCACTTTCATTGACTTGACAGACTCTGCAAGAAAAGAAAGGCCATATGTTCTTTGTTAGGCATGCATACTTCACCTTAAAATGTAAACAATTATTTTCTCTTACATATTATTTTCCTGTATTTCCTCCTTTGATGCTATGAAGTCTATACTACATGCAAGGAAGTCTCCCAGGGTTTGCTACTTTGCGCATCTTGATGACAGTATCACCAGGGTGCCCTGGGCCATTGGCATTGCTAGTTGTGTGGTCTTTCAGGGCAAACCAAGAGCTTACAGCTGCGTTAAGATTATGTTCAGTCGAGACCTCAAAGGAATCATTCCTTCAATTTCCATAACTTTTTATAGACTACACTTGGTATTAACCGGCCTTTATAGCTTCCACTGTTCTTATTAACTGATTTCTCATGTTTGGGGAAGGCTCCCTTCCCCTCAAATTATTAAAATAGTGTATGTCTAAAATATAACTTACCTGGCTGGGGAGATAGCTTGGCTAGAGGTGCTACACTGCCTCCGCAATGCAGCCAGATGTGGCACGCACTTGTGATCAAGTTTAGCCCAAGCTCACTGCGCCGCACAGACTCAGAGCGTGGTGGTCAGCTGCTGGTGTGTATTGAGCTGGGTACTAAGTGTTACCAGGAAGCATGACAGTGGCTCCTCTACTGCTTATATGAAGTATAGAACTAGGATGTGGGGTTAAATCTGTTTCTAATCTTTTCCTGTCTTTGGCTGTGGTGTGTGTGTGTGTGTGTGTGTGTGTGTGTATGTGTGTGTGTATGTGACTGTGTGTGTAATTGTTGTGTCTATTCCTGCTACTATACCAACACCTCTTGGGTGACTCACAGTCCTTGAGGTTGGGAAGTCCAAGGGCAGAAGCACCAGTGAGCGCTGAGGTTGTGCTTTGTCTTTGGAAGTCGTGGCTTCTCACAATGTCACCCCGTGGTAAAAGGGGCCAAAATGGCCCCAAAGACTCTTACATGGAGTTCTAATCTCACTTATGAAGGTTCTGCTTGTATGGCCTGCCCAATCCAAGATTCTACCTGGTGACACCCATGCATATGTGTCATAGATTCCAACGCTTCAAGTTTGTAGTTAAAAAAAAATCAGACCACAGCACCTGTTATCTATATTAAAATTTGCATGCTGTGAGTTCACCTTTGAATAATTCGCTTTCTAGTGTCCAGTGACACCAACTCCACGCAGAACAAAAGTGACAGGGCTATGGAAGGAGTACAAGCCCGGCTCTTACTCCAGGGACCTTGTGTGGTGAAACTGAGTGTTCTTGGGTCCATGATCTTGTCTGTCTGTGGTTTTCTTTTCTGACTGCAGTCCACACCTCCTGCCACGTTGGCTGGCCACAGTGGGCCTTCCTCACTCTTCCTTCCTGCTGGCTTTCGAGAGGGTAAGAGACCGAAGTGTACAGGCATCTTGTTTTCTCCCCTCTTTTCCTGATCTGTAAAGACAAAGGTCTTCTGCTTTCATGGCCCGGGGTAGGAGCACCCTGGAAGTGACTCCTGTGCTCCCACCTGCTCTGCTCTCTCTGATGTGTTTGCTGGAACAGAGTTGCCATTCCTAATGTCCTTCTTGCTGGATGTGGCGGCATACGCCTGGAACCCTAGTGCTCGGGAGGCTGAGGCAGGAGGATCAGCATGAGTTGTGGCCAGCCTGGGCTATATAGCAAGACCCTGTCTCAAAAAATAAAAATACACCAGATGTCCTTCTTTCAGCTTTTTCAAGGCATAACTGAAGGCAAACATGGTAGATCTGAGCATCCTGGCCACCTGGGGATGCATCTGTGTGCAGTGCTCATGCCAGCTAGTCATGGCATCTCCTGCGAGTCTAGGGAGACCCTCCAGGTAGGCACCATCCAGTTAACCTGAGCTGCTGCTCAAGTTGAAGATGATTTGCACTCCTAACCTAACAGGATGATAGGAACATTCATTGCACAAAAACACAAGGATCTGCACTCGGAGACAACTACACACATATTTTTACACCTTCTTTTTTTGTTTAAAATGTAGACAGGGTGATTAAATGAGTTGCTTGAGCTCTTAAATTAGTGCAGAATTGTAGAAAAAGAATGAAATTTTGGGGATTTCAATCCCCAAGCTAAATCTCTCT
Source organism: Tympanoctomys barrerae (assembly GCA_002564285.1). Lineage (NCBI taxonomy): Eukaryota > Metazoa > Chordata > Mammalia > Rodentia > Octodontidae > Tympanoctomys > Tympanoctomys barrerae. Next base: position 1,425 of record NDGN011341846.1, on the reverse strand, counting down.
TCACTTTAGGTTTTTAATTTGTGCTCATTATAAGACTGTCTCTTTGGAAAGGAGTAGAAAAAAGAAACTGAAGTGAAAGTCTTTGTGGAATCATCTAACTGGACAATGGGCTGGGAGATGGAAACTCAAGCGTCCCCTGGGGTGTTGGATTAAATGATCCTTAAGACATCTTTTGGACTTTAGATTCTTGGATTCTTTTTACAGCGTCGCTTAAGATTACAATTTAAATGTGAGATGTTTTAGGAAGTCCCGTGTCTAAGACTCACTTGCAATAGCACGGACTTCAAGTAACTTTTGGCTTTACTAACTCTTTTGTGAATTTGTCTGGCTTTTGTGAATTTCATTTATTCTGGTCATGTCGGTATTTAGTCATTATAAAGTTTTTAGTAGACCTGTGAAAATGATGAAGTTTGGAAGACAAGGGGCATAAGTATTTAATATGTTAAAGTCAAAGAGCTGCTAACCATAGAACCACATAGTCTTTCTGCTTTGGAGTAGGGAAGAGCTCTTAACCATGTGCCTGTCTCTCCTTGAAAAGATCTATAAGGAAATTGACAATTTAAGGTGATCCTGGAGTAGAAGGTTTCAGGCGTGTACATCTGTCCATTTTTTACTGTAATGAATGCTAAGTAGATTTTCCAGTTCTTTTCTATGGGCATCACAGTGATGTTCTTATTGAATCTCAAAAGCCATAGTTCATTTCCCTGCTCTCCCACCTTGCCCCTTGCAGCGCCGTAACCCTAACTTCTGCCCGTCCTATTGTTCCCAGAAAAGCAGCCATATTGTGCTGATTGCTATTAAATTAAAGCAGAAAGGGAGAGACACAACTGTGGAAGGCCATCTTACCAGCGGGGATACCGCTATCTTTTATTTTGCGTTTGGGGAGGGTCAGAAAGTCATGACAGGCATCTGACCTCTGATAACCTCTTTGATGCTTCTGTGTGCAGTTTTTGGGGAAAGAACTTAATTAAATACAATTGAATTTCCCTGCTAACATTGCCAGTGAAAGGATTTCTTTTAGATGGCTGGGTGTTTGCTGGTGAGGAACAAACAAAGATGCTTCCTTTGTTCCTCAGAGAAAAGTTAGCATATGTTAGTTAAGGATTTGTGGTTTCTTTTGGCTGGACTGGCAGTTCCTAAAACTTCAATGAGTTCTGTGAAATGGTAACCACGTTCAAAGATGCAACACACCATTAACTATGGCTTTGTGTTTCTGGTAACTGTGGCTCAGATTCATCACTCTAAAAGCTTACTGAATCTATCTACTTTTAAAAAGTATGATCATTCGTTTCTAATGAACTTGCTGATATTTGGCTTTGTGTCGTATAACTTGCTCATTTCTTCGGCTTCCTACCAACCAAAGGAGGAAAAGAGTTTGTAGAAGTATTTTAGGGGGGTTTTCTTTTCTTTCTTTCTTTTTTTTTT
>NDGN011341840.1:0-11850 GCA_002564285.1 Tympanoctomys barrerae | reverse complement strand
AGCATGGTTTTGCTTCCTGTATTTCGTCTTCATACTTTTCTACTGGATGGTTAAGACCAAGGCTGTCAGGAACACATGCTTTGGCTCTAACACACATGTCCACCCTTATTTACTACTGCTTGCCTGATCCTCCATCTATTTTCAGATCACTAACAACTAACCACTTGTCTCTCAGGCCTACAATAAATTTCCCTGTATGTGATTTTTATTTGAGGTAGTCCGCTGCACTAAGAATGATCTGTGTCCCCTTCCCCTACTAACATGCCACTGCCTCCTTCATGACACCTTCATGAGGCCCACAGCTCTGTCTGGTTTTCCACGGCAATAGTGATGCCTGTGCTACAAGATTCACACCGACTAGGCAGGTGCTTGTGTGTTTGTAACATCGTCTGTGACAGAGACTGCTGCACATCCCCCAGGGTCTCATCTTCTCTTCCTCTGTAAAGGTAAAATACCTGAGGTTTGGTTGAGCTCATCAGTGCTAGGATCAGTCTTTATTTCCAAGCCTTCCTTCTAGCTTGATGCGCATGGCTCAGTTCTGACTAGTGTGATCTAAGTGTTATGTGCAACCTTCAGGAACTGGCCTGGAAGAGAGGCCTCTGCTCTCTCCCCTCTCTTCATCCTCCCCCATGTCAAGAATCGTTATGCTGGTGGAAGCTGAAGCAGATGTATTAGACCATAGGAAGAACACCATGTGTTGAAAATGGTGCAATAACTGACTAAGAGATTCTAGTAAGTCCAGGCTGGGCTGCTTACTTCCTGACTTTGCTTAACCTGTGAGAAAATTAACGTTGCTCCCTTTAAAGACATTATTTTGTTTCTCTGTCTCCCACAGTCAATTGTAACATTTTCTATTCTTCAGTCTTTCTTTTCCATCCCCCAGCCCCTTTCCACACTCTGGGAAGAAACAACTCAAAGAAGACACTGAAGAAAGCTCAGTGACCAACAGCAACCAGGCAGGCACCATCATCGTGTGGATGAGGTGAGCCTGGGAATGGCCACCGAGCGTGGGTCTCATGGCAACAGGGAAGCTGTGCAGCTGAGAACAATATCTAGCTTGATGCTTTGCACATGTCATGTGAATGAGCTTTTTCAGGAAGATTTTTAAAAGTCTCTTCGACTTAGTGATACTTTTCTACTTTGAACATCCACAATACTATATTATTTTAACCACTTTCTACCTTACATTATAATAGCTTACAAACTCACCCATCTTCTCCTCCTGGTTTTTTTCAACTCCTTGAGATCAGAAAACAAGTTCTATTGAACTTTATGGCCTTTAGGTCATTTCTTTGTGCCAGGAAGCATTTTCTGGATGTCTTCCTCATTGAGAAATGTGAGAAAATGACTCACCGAACACACTAAGGACACGAATCCCCGTTTACTTTTCTGCCTAGCCCTGATCTGGCGCTGATCGCTGCAGGGGGCACTGTTTTGTCTGATTTCCTCCCAGCTGCTGATAAACAGCAAGCACATGGGAAAGCTTCTGGGGATGTAGGCGCTGCGGCCTGCAAAGCTGAGGCTTAGCGCAGATGCGGGTTAGTCCAGCCCCGGCATTATCCCGCAGAAACCCTGCTTGTTTCTCTGGGTTGTTAAACAAAGTAAAAACCCACCTGCTCAGCCTGAGCAACTGTTTTCAATCAATAATTAAGTAACTTTAAGGTCCCGATCCATACAAACTTATCAATATTTTCACTGAAAAGGAATCAATATAGAAAGAGGGAAGCTTCCAAGTAAACCCTTTTAATGGCCATGTTTTGGCTGTGAGAAGTAAGTGCATTGATTACGTGAGTGGCAAATATTGGCCTGCCAGGGTAACTCTCTTCCCCCCTCACAAACATTCCCACCAACCTAGTGTAACACCCTCCCTTGGTGTTCTGTTACCTTGGTAAAGTTCTGTTTTAAATGTTCTACTCAAGAGTGGGCATTTTCATATATTAAATGGAAGAAAGTTCCCAAGTTAATAATTGTCAATAACTAACTCCACCAAGACAATTGAGAGTGAGTCACGTGATCACTGAATACTGACAAAACTCGATGAGACAGGTGTTACTGTTGATTTTCATTTCACAGACAAAGGGCCAACAGCTTTCAAGATGTTAAATGCTTGTTTCCAAATAACAACAGCTAGTAAGAGATGCAACCAGTAACTTCTCCTTTCTTAAGTGTTTTTGTCAGGTTCAGCATATTTTGTCGTGTGCTAATATTGTCCAACATGCCCCTCTGACCACTGTGAGCCCTGCTGCTACTGTTCTGCTAGGACAGAACACAGTGACGGAGTTTGGGTCTCAATGGAGACAGCCATGGTGTAAAACAAGTCATCTCTTTGGATACCATTCACAATTATTTCCCCATTGACAAATTACTATCATCACTCGGCACAAGGGTGGAAATTTATCTTCAGAACGCACATCAGTTACTGGCCCTGTAAGCTGAATGAGTTTGGGTTAAAAACCCCAGTTCCACTTCCAGGCTCTATTATCTTGGGCAGGAGGTTTATTCTGCCTAGGCTGTGCATTTTCATAGTAGGGGTACTATGTTTGTTGTGAGTATTAAATGAGATTATCCACATAGAACACAACGTGTCACAGATTTCTTACTATTTCTTGAGAGAAACTTCTATTCTGTAAATATTACTCAGGAAAAAAAGCTGATGAAGGAAAGGGAAGTGTGTAAGTTTTTCTGGGTTGTTGTACCAGAATATCATTGCCTGGAGAAATTCCTGAACAATCAACATTCTATCTCGTGGTTCTAAAGGCTGAGACTGTGAGACCAAGCTTCCAGCAGGTCCAGTGTCCTTTGAAGTTATGGTTTCTGCTTCCAAGATGGTATCTTGAAAGTGGATCTTCTTGAGGGAGAAACATTGCCCTCCTTTACAAAGAGGACAAATTTCCTCTCTTAAATCCTTTCATAAGATCACCAAATCCCAGGGGAGTTGAGCCCCCATGACTCATGCATCTCCTGAAGGCCATACTCACAATAATATTGTGCTAGGGATTAAGTTTCAATGTGAAATTTGGAAGGAACAAAAACATTTAAACTATAGCAAGGGGTGGCATACAGGATTGAACATGATTCTGAACCACTCCTTTGAGTATATGTAACCATCTTACCCACTGGCTGCAAAGATCTGTGGTAGATTTCCAAACATGATAGATCATTGAAACATTTTTGGCATCAATACAACCTCCCATAATGACTACTTAAAAGCATTTTCAGGTTTGAATTTCTGGAAATCTTTTTTTAAACTTATACCTCATATGAATTAAATTGATGAATGTAATGTTGAGTGAAAGAACCTCCCAAATTAGAGTTGATGCTGTTTAATCCTATTTAGATGACATTCAATGACAGGCCAAACTAATCTATGGTGATAGATGTCAGGACAGTTGTACATCTGAGAAAGCGGTATGAGGTAAAAAGGTTAGAAGGGGGTTTTCTGAGGTTCTTGAGATAGTCTATACCTTTAATTCTATTCTATATCATAAAAGGATGAGGGTCATAAACATCCACACACAGAAGTTAATTGAGATGGATACATAAGGCTAAGCTTTAACTGTTTTATGTCGTGCTACAACTAAGTTCTGGGGGGTCCTATTTTGTGTTTACCATTCCCCTAGGTGGCCTCCCCTTACATCTGGACCCCTCCACACTCCTAAAACTGAGCTGGGCTGATGAGAAATACGCAACATGAGATTGAAAGCTATGAGCCCAGCTGCAGAACATGCTCATTCAGCCTTTTTCTGCTAAAATAGTGACAATCTTAACATGCTTGTATATTTGAAAATCACATTTGATTTGAAAATCACAAAACAGACTACATCAAACTTCACCTTTAAGACCTTAAATTGCACATGGACTTGTTTCTGTAGACTTGCAAACCATCTGCTTTTGTACCTTTAAAGAAACTTCTCCTAAATGTCATTAGATCATTATTTATCAATTAAAACGTAAATATGAAAGTGTAGGTCTACATCATTAACATTTAGGTAACGATGCCAGAGACCATAGCATTGGGAAAGACTTTAGCAGTAAACAAATCCTTTCCATGACAAAAACCTTTTCCATGGCATCCCTGAGTGTGGCCTGCTAAATTACAATGAAGTTTAATTAAGATACGTACAGAGTTTATCTTGTTTGCTACTGGGTTAGTTAAGGATGTGAGAGGCTGAAGGTTGGGTATGGGCCAAGAAAAGAGAAGAGCGGCCAAATAGCTTTTATATGTAATCAATACAGAACAATTCAGCAGCAATAAGAAATGCTACATCTCCCCTTGGGTATTCTGCCTTGTTTTCTAAAACAAGCCACATTAAATTTAGAGCTATTCAGAGCTTGGATTGTTGGAAATAGGCATGTCAGAGAAATGCAAAAGTTGCACTGGCATTTTAGGTCCGCTCTGCCCTTCAGCAGCAATGGAAATCTTCCCTCCCATTACAGCTGCCCTGGTCACCAAGGAGCCTTCCAGCTGCCCTCAGCTGTGCGGAGTCACTGTACACACTTTTTTTTCTTTGTAAATATTTTTTAAAGGTTTACTTTTTTGTAAGAATAAATACACATTCTCATCTGTAAAGGTTGAAACTCCCCTTTCCTGTCTTTCTCTCTCTCTCTCTGTCTCTGCCCTTCATGGAATTGCCTCTCCCCTGCAGAGCACAGCTGAGAAGTGTTCACTTATGCCGTACAGAAAAGGACTTTCATGTAACAGAATGGAAATCTCAAACTACAAAAGCGACCTGAAAATTGCACAAAGCACTTACCTAGCTGCTGATGGGTCCATCATGAATAATTATTGATCTGCAAGGTCTGGAAGTTAGATAATTAATATTTGGAAGGGTGCAAAAGACACATTTTAGAAGAAAATATATCATTTCTGTGTCCCCAAACTCTGTGATCACATTTTAAGCACTTGCTATTTCAGGTTTCTTATAAAAAAAAAACCTGGTTAATATTCATGTAGCAAATGATAATTGATAACGTATATCAGTTTTAAACAGATCTTGTATTTTGTTCTTGTTGCAAAGCTAGCTAGAGCAGTCACTAGAAATATAGGAAGCTAACTACATCTTTAGAGAAAAACCATAGTTGAGATGTATGTTAAGGTAGAGGAGCTCTTTCTCCCCAAATTATATATGAAATATCTGCCAAGAACACTTCGTCATCCTCCCCTCAAATCCTAATTGAATATTCAGGGTCCAAAAGCACTGAAAACAGACCAGTATTGCTTCTGTGATATGAATGTTACATGAACATTATAAGGAAAAACTCATACAGCATAGAAGAAAGAAAGGAAACTAGCATTTCCCATATCTTCACTGTAAATGAGGCATCATGCTAAGATAATGGTCACACCAACCCTGTAGGATTGTCTGAGAATTAAATTAAATAACAGTATAAAGAATAGAGCACTTTGGCTTGGTATTTAGCAAAAATTTATGCACCTGTTTATACTGAATAATACATGTGTGTGCATGTATGTGTGGTTATTTTTCTTTTGAAGAAACCTTGCTACTTAATATCAATTTTTATGACTTCCTTTACTAATAGTAATTAGCAAAACCCTCCAAAATTAAAAAGATAAAAAGGGAAAAGAAAATGTCTCCTAAAGCCAGTCATCATCCACATTGGACTGAAAATTCTTCAATGCCTTTCTCATATACACATGCATGCATGTACACACACACACAAAAAAAAAATCTGCATAAGCAGCATCATAGTGCTTGCATATTTTGCAACCTTCCTCTTGAATTCAACATATGCCCTATGTCTGCAAGGTAAATATTCTTATTTCTGTTTGAGGGGTGTTGAGAAATCCAACACTCAGAGTGTTTTGCACATTTTCTCAAGGTCAAGCATTTTGATATGAAGAGAATAAAAATTTAAATCTTAATCTGCTCCAAACTCATGTTCTTTCCATTCAAAGAGACATATAGCGATCTATAGTAACTACAGATTTCCCTGAAGAAAATTCAATTGTACATAATTTACTTCTACAAACCTTTTTAGCAACTTGCTTGAGGTACAGATAAATGGCAACTCAATCCTGTTGTGAGTAATTTTAAAAAGAGAGAACTGGGTTTGGGAATAGAAAAGGGAGGTAAAAGAGATGGCAAAGAAAAAAGAAAAGATATTGCACTGCAGTCTTGGGAAAGATAAGAGCAGAGGAAGAGAAACAGTCCCACCTTAGAACTAAACTTCTACCCAAGGAAGCGACATGCTTGGGACAGACTGGTAGCAGCCCAGCCAGGCGAGCCGGCAGCACACACAGACCCAAGCATTCTCATGCCAAGGCCGCTCAGGTAGAGAGCAGTGCCAAGTACAAGGCCTCCTCAGCAGAGCAAGGACAAAGATCCCCATGGCCTTTGCCATCACAAGCAGCTCTGGCTCTGAATACCTCAGGAGCTGGTGATGCCACCGAAGAGCATACCCAACCACAAAATGCAACCACATTGGTCGTTTGCGTGGATGATGAGGAACACACAGAGGCTTGTAAGCATGCATACTTTCTTTAATTGATATTTACTTTTAAAACTACTTATTAGTGTGCATAGGAAAGCAGAACAAATTGACAGTTATCTTACTGAAGAGGTAGGGGAAAGAGATCCTAAAATATCTCAGTGAAACTTAATGTGGCAAAACGAAATGAATGTACTGTGCATTGTTACTCATAATTTTAGGGGGGGTCATTGATTTACTCTATTTAGAGTTGATTTTTGTGGTTTAATTTCTCTAATAGGAAGATACTTGCCAGGCTTAAACATATTTCTATTATCTTAATAATTCTATTTTCTTCCTGTGGCTTACATTTCCCCGAAAGAGAGTTCTCTCACCACAAGCACTTCCTCAGAGCAAAGGCCATGCCTGACGAGGCCCTAGCAAACAGTAAAGTACAATTTATCCAGAATCCACTCATTTGGAATTTATAATAATTACACATGGGTTATTAGAAAATTACACTAACTATAATTTTTAAAAGATAAATAAATCAAGCACGTGGCACATGCCTAGAATCCTAGCAGTCTGGGAGTCTGAGGCAGTAGGATCCCAAGCTCAAGCCCAGCTTGATCAGCTTAGAGACTTGGACTCCTTCAAAATAAAAAAGGGTTGAGGATATAGCTGGGTGTGAAGATGCTGTGTTCAACCTACAGTGAGGCAAAACTAAATAAATAAGCAAGCAAATTAATTTAAATCATAAACACAGACGGCAAGGGACAATTCTGGTCCGTTGGAGGCACTAGCAAAGTTACTGAATGAACACTATTGCTCATACTATCTTATTCTTACAGACTTTGGCAATGGCTGCTTCTAACACAGCATAAGCTTTTGCTGTGTACTAGAATGGTTAAAAACTCAACCTGGTGACGTTGACTATAAGCTTCAATTTATGCAGGGCTGGCTTCGTGAGTTTGTGAAGCTGTTCCTATGCTTTGTTTAATGCCCTGCTGTCATTATACTGTAATTCTTAATGGTTTTGTCTTCACCTTGTATTTTGCAAGACAAACCCATGTAGGTACAAGTGGAGAGTTAGACTCAGTGTGCCCGCCTTCCTTGCTGGGACCCTTATGCGCTGTAGACACAGTGGCCCAGGAGCATAGAGTTCCAGTGGCTGCACCACGTGTGTGAGTTTAGAAAGACTGAAAATAAACACGGCTGTGCCCCATCTATATCTGAGATGTAGTGAACACAGTGTTCGTTGCTGAGTGCCATCCAGTGGAAAAGCAGGCTCATACAGACATTCAGGTGGGTCGACACCTGCCTCATTCACTGCATCTGGCTCTGCAATTTCTGGCTCTTTCCTAAAGCCAAAATGACCATAAATAGTGAGTGTTTTGAAACAATTCAGGACATCAAGGCTACCACAGAGCACAACTAAAGATACACACAAAAGAGGACTTCCAGAACTGCTTCAGAAAATGGCAAGAGCGCTGGAACAGGTGGGTTCAAAGTGAGGAGTATTTTGAGGGGGTTAATGGCAGTGTGGCTTGTATTGTGATGCATTCTTTAATTTAAACACACGCCCTATGTTCTGATCACCTTCTGTATCCCCAAGAAGCCGTACTTGCTGTTTGAGCCAGAACTCATTTTGAATGCAGAAACAAGACAGGAACATGTAAGAAAATGACAGAAATCAACTCTTTTTGCATTTTCCTGCTTTACTCTGGTGATGCAGAAGGAAAGAATCAGATAGGCCAAGCCACAGCACCTTTCCCTTTCAGTTCTTCCTTAGCCCCAGCCTAAGGTAAAAAGCATTGCTAGGATGTGCTCATATCCAAAACTGAAAACAAAACAGAATGGTTGGGTTAATGTAGTGCTGAGTTTCCACTGTCCTTTTTAAGAACAAGTTACCTATGTACGATGAATTATGAAACACAAATTGTATAATTCCAGTCATTCTGCAAAAGCAGTAAGTGTTCTTACATGTGAATTGAAACAGACATTGCACAAGATCATGGTGAGCAGCAATATTTATATTAAGAGCTTAAATTTTTAACTTTTTCTTTACTCAGAATCATACTAAATAACAAAAAGCACCATGGCACATCAAAAGTTTGTAGCAAAGAGAAAAAAGGCCTTATATTTTGCTGTGCTTCTTTCCTGGTGCTTGTTTATTTGGCTTTGGGTTGGATTTCATGAGACCCAGTCTACACATGTAGTGCAGGCTGGTTCTGAGCTCACCATGTACCCAACTTGGACTCGAACCCCTGCCTCCCATGTGCTGGGATTATAGTGTGGAGGTATGCACCACCAGGCCTGGCTCCTTTCCTGACTTATAGCAAGGGATCAGTATTTCAATTTTGTACTGAGCCCCACAACCTCTGAAACAAGCTCTGATGATTTTTATTTGTGGGCAAAAACAATCATCTTGCTACTATCCACTGACTCATTGTTCCTACGTTTGGCAAGCACTGTGCATTCGTGGTGTATCAGGAGTAGGCAAAGGACTAGCAATAGGTGAGGAGCAGTAAGCATGCTCTCTACCACACACACACACACACACACACACACGCACACACACACACACACTCACTCACTGGACTACACAATCTTTCTCACTTGAAATACAGTTATGCTTTATGCTTCAGTGTTCTCCAAGTCGGATGGTAATTTTCACTCTGTCTTCAAATTAGTGATGTTCTACGTCCTGTTCTTTTAGTGAAGAAGTCTTCTTCTGACTGTGTCTCAATTTCATCTGCAGAAGCAAGTTTGTCACTCGTGAAAAATCAGCATCCTCATAGAGTATAGGGTCTGAGATGAAAGAAAATCCACTGAGAAGGCGGTGCCTGGATTTCACCCGAGTCCTCACTTCTGACTTCACCTGTGCCTTATTTTCACCATTTCTTATGTCCCTATCTGAAAAACAGGAGGGGCTAGTCTCATTCCTATTGAATTTACAACAATGCTATAAGCCAGCCAAATTGCGCAGCAGACTAAAGTGTTTGCTTAGACAGGCACGGGGACCAGGGTTCAATTCCCTGCTTGCCATGCTGGCCCTGCCTCCAGGGCACACTGAGACAGCAATTGAGACTGGGTGTGGTGGCACATGCCTGTAATCCCAGCACTTGAAAAGCTGAAAACAGGAGGATCACTACAAGTCCAATCTATGTAGTGAGACCCTCTAGTCCCTGTACTAAAATACATTTTTAAGAAAATACAACAATGCTGTAATCATTAATTAAAGAGTTGTGGGACTTTAGAAACCCTTCTAGTTGAAGAATCTGTGTACACTGTCTAGGTGTCAACATTTACTGAATCTCACAAAGATATAAAGAGTCAGCTTGCAAAGAGAGTGTGGTGCTGTCCACAGACAGGAGTCCTGGAGTAAGGGGAGAGGTGGGTGAGCCAGCACCAGTGGGGCATGTGGCCTCCTGGCCAGCACTCCAGCCATTGTGCTGAAGCTCAGGGCACCTGCTGGGAGGGTGCCGGCTGAGCCCATCTGTAGGCCAGTAGCCACCCCTCAAATCTGACTGCACTGTATGGTTACGAAGCCTTATCCCTTGCACTAATTTCCAAATATAGCTCACCAAGTGTGAACGTGTCTGGTCACAGACCTTAGAAACCACCACCAAGCTCAGTGCCAGATTCAGATCTTAGGAAGGGGCAGTACACTATCGTGAAGGTTGATTCCTCGTTCTTACCCTCACGAAATTGGGACTGCAGGAAACCGTGCTCCAGCTCCAAAATGAGAAACAAAAGAGCAAAGATCCAGACCCTGGTTTTCCGCTAACTAGCCTACGTGCCCACAAGCCACTGACTTTCTAAACCCAATGTCTGCATTATTAATGAGACATTACTTCATATATCACCTAAATTTCTAACTTTGTTTCTGTATCTTTCATCTACTATTCCCTCCTGTCGATTCTTTCTAAAGAGGTGCCTCGGTGCAAGGGTCGGGGACTGCGGGCCCTTTGTCCTCACATCCCATCCGCATGGCGTGTTGTGCACAGTCGGAGCTCAAGAAATACTTTTTGCATGAATATTTCTTTGGAAAATCTCCCTGAATGGATGTTGCTTTTTATTATGTCTTCCCCGAGAGAAGAGGCAGAAATCTACAGTAACGTAATAAGAGCAGGAAAGCATTCTAATAGTCGATGACACAGAATACATTAGAGCAATGCTCAGTCACCATACATTAAGTCTTTTTAATATAGCTTTTAAACAGCTTTTCTTATTAGCCAAATGAAATACAGTAATCCTTTAACTCTCCTGTGTCAGATTATCAGCTATTTCAAGTAAGTGTTAACATTTCTGTCACCGGCAAAAGTGAATTATGTTTTCCTTCCCAAGCTTGCATCAACATGCCCAACAAGCGGGCACACACGCCTCTCTAATGGGACAGCGTGAGGTGCCGCTGCTTGGTGATTATGAAGCAGCCCAACATCTGGGGGGTTGGGGGACAGGGCAGCCCCACCCTGCAGCCTGAGCAGGGCCAAGGAGCCTCCGCAAGAGAGTGAACAAATGAATTGTGGTGTCATCCTGGTTGAACAATAGGACACCTTCAACCTCTCCGGCTTTCTTCTATAAATGGCCTGCCCAGAAAATTCCAGAGGCTGTTATGCCTTGTGATTTCTGTGTCAGAGACTCTAACAATACAGAAGATAGCAATTCCCTTCTGCCCAAATTCTTATTCTTTAGAAATCTGGAAAAGTATCTTAATCAAATAAATTAGGTTTGATAATAAAAGTTCTTAGTTTGCAAACCAGCTGATCATGGTGTATCAGAGAGGTATTAAGAAAAAGATGCAATCAAAAATCAACTTTTAGCACTTGAATGTGGTCAGCTTTGGATCCCATTTCTTGTCTCCCTGAGCACTTCCTGACCCTCCAGTGAGCCGTGCTACTATGCCAAACCAGGTCTCACCACTGCTCTCCCTCTTGCCTGGCCCAGCCCTCCCCTCTTCTCGTCTATCCGGATGAGGGCTCTAATAGCTGACACAGCTTCAACTAGGCAGAGGCTGCATTTTGTCCTGGAAAGACAAACACAGTAGAGTGAGCTGAAAGATTTGGTTCCACTGCTGAGCACCACTCCTGAGTACTTTCCTGATCTTTCTCTGTCAGACCTCAATGTCCCCATCTTTAGAGAGGGAGAGACTATTGCTCCTCTCCTGGGATCCTTGTGAGGATTAAGAGGATTACAGGTGGGTACAGTGCCTGGCATGTTACCACTTGATGCTCATGTGGATTCTATTTTGAGTCTGAATGTTTCTTATGTCTCTGGGATAGCTATATAAATCATGAGAAATCTGAAACCAGAGCCTGATTGCTTTATCTTTTCTTCTTTTCCCCATTAGTTAGTAGGACTTTACACTTAACAGCGTTTTTACCCCTCTGTTACATAGAAATATTATATATATATATA
>NDGN011341826.1:0-17233 GCA_002564285.1 Tympanoctomys barrerae | reverse complement strand
TATAGTAATTCACTATGAAAATATTCTAAACATTTTTGACTGCCTTTATAAATGCTATCTCAGAAATAAATACTGCTATCTTAACACTGTGTCTCAAGCACATAAATAAACAAACAAACATTTAATAGCATACATAGGGTCAGGGATTTAGCTCAGTGGCACAATGAACACAAGGTTCTGAGTTGGATTCCCAGTACCTCCCAAAAATAAGCTCCATTTAACAGCATACCTGCAATACTGTCCTCACAGAGTTTTGCATGGCTGGCTCGTTGTCAGCATTTTGGGTTTGGCTCAGAAATTATCTTTTCAGAGAGGCTTTTTCTAACTCCCTATATCCCACCATGAAGCCCATTTTGTTTTCTTGTAGAATTATTGTGCCCAAATTGCCTATGTAATCTCCATTAGTGTGCATGTAATATGTACAATCTCCATAGCTAGCTCAGTCTGTGGTTCATTGTTAGCAGGACTAGTGTTGGATACACGAATTAATGAGTTGACTTATTCTGAGATTATGGTGGAGTCTCAGAACAGGACAGTCAGAGACACCCTGGGCAAATAAGCTAACCTGATTTTCCAGTGTGTAAAATGGGCACAAAGGTAGGCACCAAGGGAGTCCCTGCAAATGGCTCCACCAGACCCTTCTCACTTTATTTGGGGCACACTGAGTCATCTAGGCTCCTGGTTGCTCACCTAGAAGAGGCCCCTGCTTACAGTCCCAGAGGTGGAGGAAAACTGAGCCAGACAGGTGTGTGAGGAGGTTGTTGAGGTTTATAGGATGGAATGGGCAAGGGGCATATCTGAAAGGAGCCAGAAGGTGAATTGGATGAGGCCTGCCCATTTCTACTCCCTGCCCTCCTCCATGGCTGCTCTCCCACTCTGCTGTGTGTACAGTATTCCCTGGATCACCACACAGGACAAGTGAACTAGAATAAGTAGCCCAGGGCCTGGACCTCACAGGGCTATCTAGTACCTCCTGTGCAGCAGGCCTGTGGCAACTCAACCTCCCTCCAGCTCCTGCCCGAGTCTGCTCCTGCTTCTGCAACCCTCAGCTGGCCTGGAACATGGGCTTACTCACAGCTGATTTGCTATGTCTCCTGCTTACTCATGACTTCCCCTCTTCCCTTGGGGTCCTCTGAGCCCCTCCTGGCTCAGGGCTTGCTTTCTGTGCCTCCTTTTAGCTCTAGTCCCATCACTAATTCCAGGATTTTTCCCTTATGTCCCAGTCCAAATCTTTTTATTATTTTTTAATTTTTTTTATTTTTTAGAGAGAGTGAAAAATAGTATTAAAATAGAAAAATTACAAATGATACAGAATTTCCCTAAAGAAAATAATGTGAATTTCACACTATTTGTTGTAATATAGTGTTATCTTCAAATGATTTGTTCATATTACCAGATATGCATGCAAAATTGGAAGAAAGAGAAAAATATAAGAAATAAAGAAAACAAAAAGAAAAAAGAATGGAAAAAAGAAGACAAAACAAATTAAGCATTAACTGCTCCTTTCCACAGGCCAGCAGAAATCCACAGCGCAGTTGTCCAAACCATACCGCTTACATACATAGATATATCTCTTTCTCCAGCTCCTGTCCTTCTCCTCAATTCACTAATTCTTTCCTTTTCAACAGGTTCATTTCCTTTTCCCAAAGTACAATAGGTACCCTTCAGATTTGATTTTCTCTATCAGGTTCTCACCTTAAGGAGACAATATGGTATTTACACATGCGGGTCAGATTTATTTCACTTAAAAGTATGGCCTCTAGTTGCATCCGTGTACCTATAAAAGCCTCAGATTTATTCTTTTCATAGCTGAATGATACTCCATTGTACAAAATACCACAACTTCTTTATGCATTCCTCAGCTGATGAGCATTCGAGTTGCTTTTAAGATTTTGCTATGACAAATTGTGCTGTTATAAACACAGGTGCACATATATCACTGTGGTATGATGTTTTCAGTTCTGAATAAGCACCCAGAAGGGGAATAGCTGGGTTGAACGGGACCTCCAAACCTAGCTTTTTGAGGAATCTCCATGCTGGTTTCCATAGTGGTTGTACCAGTCTACATGACAAACAGTCTAGAAAGGTTCCTGTTCCCCACAACTCCTTCAGCATTTCTTATTGGCTGGCCTCTTGAGGACAGCCATTCTTTCTGGAGTGAGATGGAATCTTGTTGTTTTAATTTGCAATTTTCAAATGACCAATGATATTGAACATTTTTTTCATATACTTACGTGCCATTTGTATTTCTTCATCTGAGAAGTTTGTATTCATCTCAGATGCCCATTTTTTGATTGGGTCTTTGAATTTTGGGGCCCTGATTTTTTAAAAAATTCTTTATATGCTCTAGATAGAAAGCCTTTGTCAAAGTGACACTTGGCTATAACTTTTTCCCCAGTTCATGGGTTTTCTTTTTACTCTTTTGAAGTGAAGAAACTTTTCAAAAAGATGAGATCTCAGTTGTTGATTCTTTGAAGTATTTCCCATGCAGTTTGTTTTGTGTTCATGAAGTCTGTACCTACCCCTATGTCTTTAAGATTCCTACCTACATTTTCCTTCAGAAGAGTCAAAGTTTCTGTTTCAATGTTTAAATCTTTGATCCACTTTGACTATAGTTTAGTGTATAGTGATAGACATGGGTCTAATTTTAGCATTTGGCATGTGAAAAGCCAGTTTTTCCAGCATTATTTATTCAAGCTATCTTTCTTCTAGTGAACCCGTAGTCCAAATTTCTGAGGTGGATTATTGGGCCAACCATCCTCATTTGCATAACTTCTCAGGTACAGCCAAGTCACCAGAAAAGTAGCCTACTTCCCCCACCCCTGTCCTCCCCAGAGGGCTTCAGTGGGCTCAGAGCCACCTGTTTTGGGAGCACTTAAGACAGTTCCATTGCAATGGAAGGAGCACACAGGCATGTCCATTCATTCCTGCACCTGCCTGCTGCTCCAGTTGGAGCTTTGGCCTGCCTCAGTGCCTTTGCTTGGGGCTACCTTTTGTCCAGAGCATCCTCACACTCTGTCATATCAGCCAGATGCCACCACTCGGTACAGTCCTTTTAAATTCATAGTCAAATGCCATCTTGACATTCTTGGAGATACCAGTGCCCATTGTCCCTCTCCCTGAGGATATCGCATGACATTTTTTCCCACTTTCCATCATTTCTTTATTTGTTTTGTATTAGTACATTTTGCAATCCATAATATTTACATTGCTTGCATGGAGTTGGTAATGCACACAGAGCATCTGTTTGTATTTATTTGTGTAGGTACACCGAGACACATTCCTCACAAATGTCTGCACCCTAACCCTGCACCCTGTGAGTATGTGATCTTACAAGGCACCAAGGACTTTGCAGATGTGATTCTTCTGAGTTGGGGCGATTACCTGAATTATCTAGTGGGTCTGATATAAAAATCAAACAGGTTCTTATCTGAAGAAGGCACAAAGAAAGGAAAGGCAAAGGCAAGCCGAGGTTAGAGGGCATACTGCGAAGCTAGAGGGAAGAGCCACAAGCCAAGGCACAGGGGAGTCTCTAGAGCTGGAGAGAGCAAGGAAACAAGGTTCTCTCTCCCCCAGAGCCTCCAAAGAAACCAGCTCTGCCAGTACTTCCAACCCCTAGGACTGTAAACTAATACATCGTGTTGTTTCAACCCTCTCAATTATTTATGGTAATTTGCTGAGTTTACTTCGGTAGCACATATAGATTTATGGTAATCTGTTAGCAGCAACCAGAAACTTTTCTTTTTCCATTTTATGTGTTTGGTACGGGATCTCACTACGCAGCTCAGACTCTTAGTGATCCTCCTGTTTTCACCCTCCCAGTGCTGGAATTACAGGCATGTGCTGCCACCATGCCCAGACTCGGTTGAGGCTCAGTGCTACCCAGTGGGGGTGGGGTTGGGGGGCTGGTGTGGCATGCTGGACCAGGGATTGAATCCTGGTTCCTGCACTTGCCAAAGCAGGCGCTTAGTCTGCTGAGCTATCTCGCCAGCCTAGCAATCAGAAACTAACACCATTAACATCTGAGAGATTATGCCTTTACTAAATATTGCCTTTCTCACAATGTCTTACACATCTTTGTAAACATTTACAAAATGTCAAATATCCATTGATGATCACATTGATCTATCAGTTATTAACTGAGTCAGTCACTGATCACCTTGTAACATGCTCTGGGTTTCTCTCCCCAGAACAGTGTCACAAGGAAACATTTCCCAGAGGAAGGGAGCACATTTTCCCTGGAGTCTTCCCATCATTTCATCCCTCAATGGATATCTTTTCTAATTCTTTTATAATGAAATAAAACACGGTTCTGTCATCTAATACAATTGACATCTACTGTAAAGAAATACCATGAAACTTGAAGAAATTGCCTTACTTCATTTAAGCTATTTCATCCTCTACTACTGGCCACCTGATAAGGTTTGAAAACTGACTAAAAAAATAAAATCCAGACCTGCCCTCAAAACTCCACCTTGGCCTGCGCAACACTGGGACTCCGTGAACATCAAGGATGTTTCTGAGTTTAAGAACCTTAGCAAATGGTATTTCTTTATCCTAGAGAGATTTTTTTTCCAGTGCTAGCCCTCTGACTTTTTCTGGATGATTCAACTTAACTCTCATCCCATCCTTCTGCACATAGAAATAGAGAGATCAGAAGGTAAGGGTTCAAGTGGAAGCCGAGCATCTTTCTGGTTTGCATCACAGGGTTTCCATGCCAAGCTGCTGTTCCAAGGAGAGGCAAGGGAGTACTGGGAGAGTTGTTCTTCCCTGTAAGAAACAACATAGAGCATAACATAGAGGTCATGGCTCCTCAGCATTGCCTCTTACAGGACCAGCTACATAACTTGCAGATCTCGATACAAAGTGAAGACGTGGTGCTCTAGCTGGGGTGGGGGTGTGGGGTGCCAAATGAGAAATGCATCTCTCTTTCTGTGGGCCATTGCCCTGAAGCATGGTGGAGGGCAAACCCTAAAGGGTGCACCTGGTTATGCTTGGGACTTGGATGGGGGCAGGTTGCCATGGTGCTGGTGGTCAAGGTGGGGACAATCACTTCCACCCCCTATACCTAGATATTATAGGTAAAGGCTCATTCTCCACTGGGGTACAGGCAAAAAGATTAGGGTGGGATATAAATAGCCCAGGGCACTAGGAAGCTGGAAGATAGGGAGATGCCAGAGGGTAGGCCATTTGTGAACTGAGGCGCTGAGCCCTGAGGTGTGTGTGGCACTGCCTCAGCAGACTTGCAGAACACAGATTCAAAGATAAATTTATGAGGAATTAACCCCAATTTTTTGCCCCTCTTGAACACACGGTCCTCTGTGACTCTCCCAGGCACACTCTGCCCTGCACACATAGTCTGGTCAACGGCTTCCTGCAGCTGTGCCCTGCCCATCTGTCAGCCTAGACTGGCCTCCAGTCTTGTGAGGTCTTGTACAGTTAAGTTCTTCTTCTTCTTCTTTTTTTTAAATGTATTTAGCACAGGGTCTAACTCCACAGCTTAGACTGGTAGTGTGACTCCTTTTTTCAGCCTCCCATGGGCTGGGATTACAGTCATGTACCACCATGCCCATCGAGTCTTGGTGGCCAGTTGGGCGCACCCTGGGGTGGGGCCCACACAGCATGTGGTGCTGGTAATTGAACCCTGGTCTCTTCACTTGCCTAGGCAGGCAGTTAGTCCACTGAGCTATCGCACCCACCCTTTGTGCAATAAGTGCTGGCAGCCAACACTCCTGTAGATAATCCTGACCCTAAAAGAACAATCAGGAAGTCCAGATTCCTGGCAGAATTCTCCCCTAGTCCGATCTCAATGGATTCCTCCCACCCACACATCCACACCTAGACCATCCACACGTGTAGGAATATGCTGTGGCCAGTCTCCACTGAGGGTTATTGTCACGGGCCAGCAGACGTTCCATGCCAGCAGATGAAGACACTGGAGTTGGGCCAGCAGATCCTCAAAGCCAGCAGATGAAGATACAGGAGTTCAGCGGTTCAGGGCATCAAAGCTAGAGGGTGGCCAAGTCAGGCCGCACCCTGGAGCTGTGGACCTGCAAAGCGGTGCTGGCTATCCACAGTCCCTTCCCCCTTTCTGTGCTCACCAGGCCACAGCCCAACTTCCTTCCTGGCTGGGCTGCTGTTGTTGCTATTTTTCCCTTGCCATATGTACCCACTCAGTAAATTTACATTAATTATTCAAGAGAAAAATGAGCATGTGTTTTTGAATAGCAACACGTCTCCGTGTGCATTGAGACTTCTGCAATGAGCTTTCCTTTAAGACCTGCTGCTTCCGCTCAGCCGACTTCTCTTTGGTTTGTAGTTACAGCTTCCCCCTTTCCATCTTTTGCCGTGTTTCCATGTTTTTATTAAATTTGGCCACAGTGGCTCAAGTACTTTCATGTTCAGTTAGTAATCTCCGCCTCCGACATGCAGACCAGAATGCCACCACCCCACACCCTCCCTGTGGCCTTTCAGGCTGCACCTATCTCCCATTCATGGCAACCCTGATCCATACCAATGGGAGGGATGGCCAAGCCCAGAGCTCTGGGAAGCATGAACTCCTTATCTGTTTCCTCCCAGCCATTTCCCTATCTTAAAATAGGAATATGAAACTAATACATTTTATAGGTGGCCTTGCTTCATGAATTGAATGCACGTTATGAAATGCAGGACAGAGGCTACAGATGCAGCACTGGTCAGGAGAAGGTCTAGGGGCTGGCCACCTGAGTTTAAACTCTGACTCTGCCATCTGTGAGCTGTGGCCCTTGGGGCCAGTTTTCCTCTCTGGCCGCAGGATCTTGGTCTATAAAATGGGGGAAATAGAACTACTTCCCAGGGCTGCTGTGGCTGTTAAGTAGATGAAGATTGATAAAGCTCTTAGAGATGGGCCTGGCACGTGCAAGTGCTGTGTCTCTGTTCGGCTGAGTTCAAAAAGGCTTCAAATACACCAATATCACATATAGCCCAGTGAGGATTAAACTTCTTTCCTGACCTGGGCTCCCCCTGGGCATGTCCTGTAAGCTCCCCTTTCCCTCCTGGCTTCATTAAAGCTAGAGACCAGAGAGCAGTGTGAGCCAAAGGAGGGGTGGGGTTGAGCATGCTCAGCATTGATTCCCAGTCTTACCAGTGGGTGGAGAGGCCAGGGATGTCCTGCACCATCTTTCCACTCCTTTTGGGAGGAGGGAAGGGGATCATAGGGAACGTTCTCATGCACCAGGGACCACTAATGCTTGCCATTTAGCAAACACCTACATAGTCCTTCAATGGGTTTCATTTCTCGCTGCTCACGTTAGTACTCCAAGAAAGTGTCATTATCCA
This sequence comes from Tympanoctomys barrerae, assembly GCA_002564285.1. Classification (NCBI taxonomy): domain Eukaryota; kingdom Metazoa; phylum Chordata; class Mammalia; order Rodentia; family Octodontidae; genus Tympanoctomys; species Tympanoctomys barrerae. Next base: position 9,916 of record NDGN011341826.1, on the reverse strand, counting down.
ATCTTTCAGACAGGGCAGGTGGGACTCACAAAAGTTAGTTGATTTGCCCAAAGCTATGTAAGAAGTGGCAGAGCTAAGAGGCAAATACAGCCATCTGGGAAGCCAAGGCCCACTGTGCCCTCATCACTGTGCTCCTGTTCCCCTGGAGTGGCATGCTGCTGGCCGTGGCTCTGCAAAGAGAGAACAGAGTGTGGTAGCAGGAATCAAGGGCTGTTCCTTTGATGTGGAATCACCATGTCTTTGGTATGACACTGTTGAGGCTTTACTGCATGTGGTGGAGGGATGGCACCAATCCTCCCCTCAACTGTGTCTGGCCACGGCTTGAGAAGGGCATCTTTCCAAGACCCTACTCCAGAGAGGAGTGGACAACAGACAGGGGAAACAGTACCCACCATTGAATCCAGCAGGCCCAGGATCCTGGGAACCTTCCATTTTTGAGGTTCAGGTACAATGGGGCTGTTGCTGTCCTACAGGAAGTACCCAAACAAGGAAGAGAGACAAATAAGGACACTAGACTCTGTAGGGGTGACCCAGAGATTCATGAGGAGGACAAAGCTGGAAAGCACATGAGGCACAACAGAGCAGAATTGGAAGGCAGGACTCTGAAGAGGGCAGAAAGAGATGCTCAGTGACAGGCTCAGGAGTGGCATCAGCACAAAGACAGGGACAGAGATAGGCTCAGAATAGCATCCAGCACAAAGGCGCTATTGGCTCTCCCTTAATGCTCTGCAGGGACCAGAACAAGAGTGACCACTGTTTCTTTCCCCTCCTGCAGCACCTGGCCTTGCTCCCTGCACAGAGTAGGCACTCAGTGAATTCGTGTAGTTGACTTATGGACTGGAACAAGGAACCTGCATATAGGGATGCTCCCAGTGTGCCAAGATCGTCAGGGATGATGCAGGAGGAGGAGATGCCCACAGCTGTGCACTGTCTGCCACCTAATCCGTTAAGGTAGGCACCTGTGTCTCCTTGGCAAGATACCTCGTCTGGGGAAATGGAGAGCACTGTGGACTAACACATTCTCCAAGGGCTCTCCAGCCCTGTGTCTGCTTGGGAAACACAGCACACGCACACATGTCAACACAGGATGCCCACTCATGAGTGCCCAGGTGCTGCTGAACTTGATACCCAAGGCTTGCCCACACCACCTTCTCCTTGAATGCCTTGTGCCTGTCTGTGATCCTAATTCAGCTTCCTGTATTGCCAGCACCCTTGTCTAGGATGCTTTGCTATGCCTGCTTCTCACAGACAGACAGGGCTCCAGTCTAAAACCTCAACTGGTTTGTAACACCTAGCAGCTTGTAATTTATTTGCTCTCAAAATCCTCCTGCTACTCTGTCAGTCTCCTGGAGGCGGGAACTTTTCCTAAAGTGCTGTTTTCAAGCAGGGAAAATGGTTTATTTATTGAAGCACCCACTGCTGGCTTTGTAGTTTATGTAAGCACAAGGCTTTGCCCTTGTCCTCAGAGACTGCCAGTGGGGACTGCTGATCACCTGTTGCCGACTACATAGCAACCTTTCATGAATCCACAGTTGACCATCAAGCAAGGCCGGGGAGAATAAAGCAATGGCCAAGTGGGCAAACCTACTCACAGCACCTGCTCCAGTCCTTTGCTCGCGGGTGAGGAGGACTTGCCTTAGCCTCTCCCAGGAAGCCAGAGGGTGGAGCTACTGCAGCCCCAACAGGACTGGCCAAGGTTCAGCCCTTTTCCTGTCCCTGAGGCGGAGGTAGCAATTTTACCCTGCTGAGTCACCTGGATTTTTTCCAAGTAGATGTGGCAATTACCAAGTAGGATGAACCCAGAGTTCCTTAGTCTCTGGTGGACACGGCTCTGGATGGCTAATTTAGAAACAAATGTCTGTATGTTTTCAGAGAGCCCGTTTATAGAACATTCAGAAAGTTCTGGACATTCTACTGGACCTACTAGATGAGTGACAAACTATGGATAAGTATAACAGTTTGAATAATGACCACTAATTGTGCCCATCACAAGTGGACCAGTGGTCTGATCAACCAGTAGGCATTTTAAATGGGAATCTGGGCCAGTTCTTTCCTTTTCTTACATTACTTATCTCTCATAACAATCCCATGAAGCAGGTATTATGATGATATTCACCAATGAACTCAATTTAGGGAGCCTGAGTCCTTTATTTCTTGTCCTAAAGTGTTTATAATGTTTATAACTTAGGTAAATCAAAAAATATGAAACAGGCTGGGTGTGATAGCAGACCCTTAAAATCCCAGAACTTGGGTAGCTAAGGAAGAAAGACTACAAGTTCAAGTCCAGTCTGGGCTACCTAGTAAGACCCTGTCTCAGAAGAAAAGAAAAAGTCAAAGACAACCAAAGAAGAAGAGTAGGGATGCAGCTCAATGGTAAAACACCCCTAGTTTAATCTCTATAATCACAAAGAAAGAAAGACAACAGGAAAGAAAGATGGAAAGACAGAAAGACAGAAAGACAGACAGACAGACAGAAAGAAAGAAAGAAAACTGGTCACAGGTAATATATGTATATAGAAGTGGGAAGAAATGGGAGTCAGGAAAATCTTCATTCAGTCATTCAACAAACACTGGCTTCAGCATACGGTAATTTTCATTCTCTGCCAGGTTCTGTCCCAAATGCCTATTGTGCCCATGTGCATCTGGGCTCATTTTCCAAATGTCACAAGACAGTCATGCCTCTGCTTCCAACTCAGTGTGATCACTGGTTACCAATGTTACTGGCACAGATATTTCAAGAACAAGGCCACATCTGCAGAGTCTTCCCTTGATTTGAAGAGTTGAGCAACAGCAACACTGGGTGAAAATCAGAGACCAAAGCAGTCTTTGCCTTCAGGAGCACTTAGATTGGAGGTAAGCCTAAGGAAGCAGCAAGAAGGTAGTCAAACACAGTTTGCTGAAGCTAGGCAAGGGGTGTTTTGGGAGCAAGAGGCCCAGACTGTGTAACCTGAGCTTGGGGGCTTCCTGGAAGAAGTGACACCTCAGCTGAGTTGGAAGAGATGGACAAAGACAGGCTAAGGCAAGAAACAGCAAGAATCTTGGGTGCAGGAGGGACAGCATGGACAGGACAGGAGAAGGGAGAGAGAGGTAGATGATTTGAATGGGTGGAATGAAGGCTAGGCGGGAGAACAGCCTGAGGCATGGGTAGGCCCAGACCCAGGAAAGCCTCATGCTGAGCCCGGTGTAAGGCTTTACCTGCCACTTACGCTGCCTGCTGAATATTGAAGTGAGTGGGCTTCAGCCTGGCCCAAGGATTGGACAAAGGGGCCACGCTAAGAAGCAGTTTATAATTATATCAGGGCTGTCTGTGGAAAGCTACACGGACACTGGATCTAACTCTAGGTAATTCCTGTTCTTCACTAGATTCTGCCCACGACCTTGTGCTCACTCACTTCAATGTTCCTCTTTGGGTGACCATCCTGGTCACCAACACTGTTGACTGTGAGGGCACTATGGAAAAGATGAACTGCCATGTGCAGAACATTCGTGTTTGGGGGTGGGTGCAGGCAGTACCCTGGAATTTATTTGCAGCTCCGGAGCCTGTGAGTGCATACCACCCCCGCTGCAGCAGCTTGTGCAGTGCCTGCAGGTTGTCTCACGCATTCATTATCTGGTGAAGGTTATAAACTACCACTTGCCTTGGCTAGATAACTTTTCAGAAAAGGGCTTTATCACCCTTACAATTAAATGCAACAGCATAAAGCTAGAGAAGATGAAAAGGAAAAGAGCTCAAGCCAAAGAATAAATGACATTTCAGAAAAAGCTGAAGAAGTAGATACGGAGACCAATTGTAATTTAAAGTGACAACATGTCAGATGACATAATTGCTGGCTTCTGGGTTTTTTCAGGTTAGAAAGAGGAAAGCGTGCGCCAAGCCAGACGAGAGACCCCGTGGCAGAAATCCAAAGTGCAAGCTTTGGGCAGCCTCTTAACCAATCTGGGCCATGGTTTTTATTTATCTATAAAACAGGATACCAATAATAATAATTTTTTTGAAAGTGATGAGGTAATATAAACTCACAAGCCCAGGATGTAAGCAGTGTACATAAATTATAGCCACGGTTATTAAGATTCATGGCAAATAAGCAAAAACAAGCACAGAACTAAAATCCAAATCCTGACTATGATCACATCATATAAAATAAATAGTGTAGAGTTTCTAGAGGGATGGTGGTACAGATTTAGCAACAGGCTGCTGGGGGAGGGAGCTGGATCTTGATGTGTGCTGTAGAGAATTCTATGGCTGCTCTCTAGGTACTGATGTGAGGCTCTGAACGCAGAGTTGGGAAGAGGGGCTCAGTAGCTCGTTAGTGTGTAGTATTTCTTCCATGAAGGTACAACAGACAAGCACATGGACGACAGTAGTAATAGGTGAAAGAAGTGAGAAATGATGAGTTTGAACATTTAACTTATTTGAACAGAACTTAGTTGTAAATTTATAAAATGTAGTCAACATGCACACTAAGTAAACACCCTTCCCCCTGAGCCACACCTCAGCCCACCCTTAGAGTTAAAAAAAAAATGAATTTAATCTTTAACAATGATTGTTGGGACAGGTGTGGTGGTGCACATCTATAATCCAAGCGCTCAGGAGGCTGAGGCAGGATTGTTGTGAGTTCAAGACCAGCCTGGGCTACAAAGTGAGCTCAAGGCCAGGCTGAACAACATAGTGAGACCCTGATTCAAAAACAAAAACAATGGTTGTGTTTAATAGTAAGCACTCATGAGTCAGCAAGGCTGGCTTCAGCACACCATTGCACGCAGAGTACGTGCTACATGGTGAGAGCGCAAGGCATGTTCATCACTTTGCTCCAGCTCTTTCATAGCTTCACTGTCTATTCTTACCTAGGTGGAATTGAGTATAGAATCTAGGGCTGGGTGTAGAGGGCTTGTCTAGCATGCACAAAACCTTGAGTTGAATCCCCAGTCCTGGAAAAAAAAAAAAAGTCTAGGAAAGTAAGAAGTAAAGAGGTAAGGAGAAAGAAATGGTAGAAAAAATGCAAGAGGAAGACAGGTCTGGAAGGCTCTGGATGCTGCAGAGGTGGAGAGGTGCTAAAGGACAACTCTTCGGTAGTTCACAAGGATACCTGTCCTCTGTGGCTGCACTCTGCTGCTCATTCCTACAGGCGGAGACTCCAGGGAATGGACAGAATTCTACCTGCTGCCATGGAGACTGAATAAGCCTCTCCAGAATTCCCAGGCCAGGGTGCCATCAAGTGACCTCAGCTGCCCAATTGACTGCCTTGCTGGAGGTTGCAGTCAGCAGCACTGATGGGAAGATGAGATTGCTTTGTGGCAGGGCCATGGGGGCTCTTCCGTAGCCATTTCTCCCACCTGGTTTCCAGAGGACCCCTGACTCCTGCTTAACACTCACCTTGTTTCTCCAGCTTCCCTTTGGCTCACCAAGTACTCTCAGCCCTGTCTTTCTGTGGTAGTCGCTCTAGGTGCCTCCTCAAATTCGTTCCTCCCAGCTTTTTTTTTCCTTCAGACTTGTGATTTGCAGGCTAAAATTGCCCTCAGTTCCCATCTTCCTTGAAGCTGATCTCTGCCAAAGAGGTAGATACAGAAGTATCAGGTAGGACTTCAGGAAAGTGTAACATTGACTTGTTCCTCCTTCTTCCTTCCTGTGGCTTGAAATGTGGAAATAATAGCTGGAGCTCTAGAAATCATCATAGACCTTGAGAATGGAGTTTACTTATGTTGGAGTAAAAATTCAGGAAGAGCCAGGGGCTCTGATGAATTTATGGAGTCTCCACATCAGTTCTCTTCTCTCCAGCTTTGACATTTCTCTGTGTGACAGGATAAATCCCTGGGTGTTTGTACTCTTGCAGAGTATCTCTCAACCACAGCAGAAGTGAATTCTATAGATACAGTTTTCCAGATTCCTGAATAGTGGTACATGCCTGTAATCCCAGCACTCAGGAGACTGAAGCAGCGGGATGAGAGTTTGAGCTCATCATGGGCAATTTACTGACTTAGTGAGATCCTATCTCAGAATAAAAAATTGTAAAAAGGGGCTGGCCAGATAGCTTAGAGAACTAAAGCACCTGCTTAGACAGGGTTCAATCCCTGGAGTGGCATGCTGGCCCTACCCCCAGGGCGTGCTGAGACAGCAATTGAGACTGGGCATGGTGCATGCCTATAATCCCAGCACTTGGGAGGCTGAATCACTATGAGTTGGATCTACGTAGTGAGACCCTGCAAACCCTGTAGACCCTGTACTAAATACAAAAAAAAAAAAAAAAAAATTGCAAAAGGGCTGAGGATGCAGCTTTGTGCAAAGGCTCCAGTGCTGAAAAACAAAACAAACAGAAAAACCAAAAAATATTTCTCCAGTAAAACAATTTTTGGTTTAAGATACCCAGGTGGGTGTCTGTTGCTAGGAGCCCAACCCACATTCCAAGCAGTTCCCTCTTCCATGATCTCAGGTCCCAGCTTCACACACACAGTGTCTCCTCTGCTTTGTTAATGATCAAGCTAAGCCTGCATGTTTCCCCGAGGGATAAATCATCTTGATATAGAAGAATGAAACTCCCAACCTGAAAGTTACCTGGGACCAGTTTGTGTTCTCTAAAACCAAAGAAGAATGAAGTTCAGGAACAAACAGAGGTTAAGAGTTTTAATGGGGAAAGAAAGCTTCTTTCCAAGAGAGGGACAGAAGCTTGGGAGCACCTGAGCAGGATGTCCCCAGGAAGCTGTCTTTTGTAGGTACTTCAATAGAGTAAAACCATGCGGTGAGGTGGGTCTAAGGTGGAGAACATGTGAACTCAGGTGGGCATGAGGTGGGACAAAACTATGGTCATGGTCAACCAATGAGATTATAAGAACCATTACTCAGGTAAAATTGATTAAATCCAGAATTGAATAGGGAAGTGAGTCACATAGAAATCAAGCATGAATATAGAACAAGAGTTTATCTGGGAGCCAGCCAGTTACAGCTGGATTGGTGACTCTTCCTGGCTTCAAGCTGATGATCAATCCTGGATGTTTATCTTTAGGGAAGTCAGCATTTGCTACATCTTTGGTCTTTAGATCTGGCCCACCGCAGGAGCATCCTTCTCTTCCGAAGTTGCAAAGTGTCTTGTCTTCCATGCTGTCTCTTTGAAGGCCTGGCCCTGCTTGACTTGCTATAATATTTCTATCCAACTTAGCTGACTACAACAATCTCACATTCTGTGTCTCTGTCCATGCCAGGTCCTTGGCTGGGCATGTTTTCCCCTGACCTTGTCTGCTTTTGAGGTTTGACGTAAATACCTCCATGGCAACATATCTTGGATGGCTGGGTCATAATTACCTGTTTACTTGTCTGCTCTCCACCAGACAGGTGGCAGCCTGGTGTTTAGCATGCTGTATGGGGTGTCCTAGCTCAGCACATGCAGCTTGAGTGAAGGAACATACGTTGCAGACATGGGAGGTGAGAGGTGATTTCAGGCTCTATAACTAGATCCATTAATCTCTTCCCACAGGCCTGCTGTCTACCTGGCTCTTTTAACCCTCTTGAGAGGAGGGTCCCAGGCACCACCTAGGCTAATTTACTATCACAAGGCAATGCTACCCTTCATGCATGCCAAATACCTAATTTTAAATGGATGATGTCAGACTTGAAGGTGTTTCGGATGTTAGCATTGTTCCCACAATAAAGTAGTAATAGATGGTTATTCAAAAAAAAAAAATCCATGAGTCTGTACAGATAAATGATTTAAAAAATTAAATGGGAGAGAAGAGAAAAGTCTCCTGTGAAGAAAAGCTCCAATTATTTATGTAGGTACTCTGCCTTCAGGGGAACTGAACTCTGTACTTCAGCTGTGGCTATATGCAGAGTGACCTCCTCTGTAAGCATACAGTTTGGAAGGGACAGAAACCTGACAGGTGCTAGCTCTGCCAGGTGATCAAGGTCAACATCCACAGTCACCAAGCCTGGCTAACAATAGTATGTTGCCTCAGTATGAAGTGACAAACGGTGATAGCCTGTCTCTGAGTCTTATTCCTAGTGACCTGGAATCCCATCTTATCATGGGAAAAGATATCAGGCAAATTCCAGTAGTGAATCATCTTTCAAAACACCCAGCAAGCTGGGTGTGGTGATGCACACCTGCAATTCCAGCACTCAGGAGACTGAGGCAGGAGGATTTCTGGGAATTCAAGGCCATCCTGAGCTACATAGCAAGACACTGTCTCAAAAAAAAAACCCAAAATATGAAAATACCCAACCAGTCCTCAAAACCCCATCCATCAAAAAACAAGCAAAGGGCTGGGGTTGTGGCTCAGTGGCACAGCATCTGCCTGGCAAAGATAAGGCCCTGAATTTGATTTCCAGTACTAAAAAAAAGAAAAGAAAAGAAAAGAAAAGGCAGCCAGAGAAAACATCAAAATCAAGATGAACCTTAGGAGACTGATGACTAAGGGTACTGTGACATTTTGGCAGGGATCCTAAGACAGAAAAAAAAGAGCCCAAAAAGGATAGTGGGTAAAAATAAATGCAATAAAATACACACAGACTTTAATTACTGATAGTGTATTTGTTAACTGTAGCAAATATGTCAACCTAATATGAGATATTAATAATAGGGGAAACCAAGGGCCACCTATCCCATTCAGGTACTTGACAATATTGTCTCAATTTTTGTGCAACTCTGACTACTTTTTTTTTTTGTACTAGGAATAAAACTCAGGATCTTGTGCTTACCAGGTATGTGCCTATGCCACTGAGCTACATCCCCATCTCAAGTTACTGTATTCTAAAAAGCAAAGAGAAGCCCTGGATTCTATCCTCATTAAATAGAAAAGGTAATCCCCCTGAGGCAGCTGAGGGAGAAACAAGGGTAACACCACCTATTACTAATGGAGGGCTCACTGCGTGCCCATCACTCTAGACGTAGGGCCAGGCACCCCCGCAGCAACCTGCATGCGAGTGTCTCCATCAGTCAGAGCACTTGGGAATCTGAGGGAAACTATAAAAGGGGACTGTAGCGCAAAGGACCTGCCAGGCCAACTGTAAAAATACTCCACAGCTTGGCCCCCTCACCCCCTGAAAAGGCCTCAGCTCTGACTGCCTTTCCCCTGGGAGACTCTCCACTCATATTTCTGGGACAGTCAACTATTTGGAGGGAGGACACATGACCTCCTAGACTACAACCACCTAGACCCCAGTTGGACCTGAGCTTAACATCCCATCAGGATCCTGTGAAATATGGGAGGCATGTACTGAGGGAAAGGTAGGGACATTACCAGAGGCGGGCAGTGGGGGAATCTCTACTTTTTCTTTTTTTCCATCTAGTATTCTTCCAGTTCTGGAAAAAAAATCTATCTTCCATCTAGTATTTTCTTTTTCTATTGGCAGCAAACCCCTTCTACTTCGCATCACTGTGGTTTCACCAGACCAACTCTACTTCAGTTCTAAGGCAAGTGCAGACCTTAAGCATGGCCCATCAAAGCCAGTGAGACTTCAGCCAAAACTGCTGAGAAACAGACGGGGTTTTCTGCCCAAGTGGGTAAGGGCACAGGCAGGGTCTGATGGGGAAACAGGGGAGAGCTGGGAGGATAGGAAAGGACAGTGAGCTGTCAGCCAGCTTGAGCCCAAATCCATGCAGAAGTCAGGCCTCCCTCTTTTTGGCAAAAGTGTATAATTCAAAAATTGTTAGTATATGCAGGATTGTGCGTCACCACTAGCTCATTCAGCATGGTATTTACAATAGTTGCACATGGAAGTTGGAGGGTATTTTGCACTATTCAATAACCCCATTTACTCTAAATTTGTATATATGTGTATATGTGCAAACATTGGATATACTGTACATAAGCAAAAATAATATTGTTGAGTGTGACACTAGTTATATATATTGCCAACAAGGAAAATGCTGAATACTAGAATATATATAATTTTATTTTATAAAAGTTTGAGAAAATCTGGGTGTGG
>NDGN011341813.1:0-12340 GCA_002564285.1 Tympanoctomys barrerae | reverse complement strand
TTACTCTTATTTCTGCTCCTAAAAAATTGAGTATCAGACATAAAAAGGAGAGGTAAACCAGGCGTGGTGGTGCATGCCTGTGCCCCTGTAATCCGTATATGTATATATTGATACAAACATATGAGCATAATAATATCTCCATTGATAGTAGCACTTTCTAAGGATGTATTTTTCATATGGATGAATCACTGTCTTGAGGCCAGTCCTGCTGGTCCCCACCAAGGCTACGATACCTCTAATAGTCTACACTTAGCTGGAGCCCCAGTGGCAAGATGCTGAACGAAAGGACTGAAATGAAAGTTGTGTGACACAGAACTGTTTAAACCCAGAGAAGCCAACATTCTGTAAGCTGTGGCATCCATACATCACACTGACAATCTCAGATTCTTGTGGTTTGCTTTTCTGTTCATTTTCCTAAAGAGTACTCTCTGAATTTAACATAAAAAAGTGTCACACTTATGCATAAAACTATGCCCCAAAATATGCAATCAATATGATTAGCTGAAAGCTCAAAATATGCACTGCACATGTATTTCTCAGGAAAGCAAGGGGTGAGCCCCTGCATTTTGTTGTATACATACGTCATACTCCCAACTTGGATGGTGAGATGCATGGATTAGGTAGCATACTGAAAAATCTTTGCTTGAACTCAGTATGTATGATCACTTACTCAGACCAGATTACACTTTTAAGAAATCTCTATTACTTCCAATCATCTTAGTTTGGCATAAATTCACAATTTGTAATAGTTTGATTGGCAATATTTAATTCTACTAAGATACAAAAGCAATACATGTTCAATACAAATATTTTAAATTTGATTTTTTCCTACCATGCTAGCAATTGGTAGTGCAAAAATCTCTTTCAGTGCTATGCAACAACAGAAAACCACAATCCCCAGCCAGCTACATGACCCAAATATAAACAGGCAGTGCTCTACAGTGCACTGCCTTAAGCAAGCTAGACAAGACACTGCACACTTTATTACGTAATAGGCTATAAGCATTCTAAGCAGTTGATGTCAAGCTAGGCTAACCTATAATGTTCAGTAGGTCAGGTATGTTAAATGCAGTTTTGATTTATAGTATTTTCAACTTATTACAGGTTTATGAGGACTCAACCTTATAAATTAAAGAACATATCTATTTAAAATAGTTTAATTATTTCCACTTTAATACTTTTGAGACTTTAGTTTTGAGGCTTTTTAATGGAATGCAGTCTAAGACGGAGGTCCGTGGCTCCCCACAAGAGAGACATTGTCCTTGCCTCAAATTCAGGTTAAATGTAAGCATTTGGGGCTGGGGAGATGGCTCAGTGGAATAAGTGTTTGCCTGGCAAGTTCAGGGACCTGAGTTCAATCCTCAGTTCCAGCCCCCCCCCCAAAAAGTAAGCATTTAAAAAAATTAGTTGTTTCTATTTTTATACCCATCTGGATCCGCAAAGGGAATTATTTCTTCTGCAAAAAGTTAGAATCTTCTGGTCTATGATGAGATTTGTGAAGTTCCACACAGGGGTTCTATGTAGCTAAAATGCAAGAGGGATGTTGGAATTTAAGGTATTTGCATTTGACTTAGTGGGGAAAACAAATCCCACATGAATTAGAAATGTAAGAATTGTGATTTCATTATAGGTACATTTTGTAGGAGATAATTAGGTGTATGCATAAGGGCATGTAGTGGTATAAAATAACTGGTGTTGATTAGCAGAAAACTAGAGGAGTATATCTGGCTTTAAAGAACACAGAAAAAAAAACAGAAAAAAAAAACAATATGATAGAAGGCAGAGTAGGTGAAAATAGGGAGGCTACTTAAAAAGACTTTGTTGGTGTGGATTTATTCTATTATTTGTTGTTTTTTATTTTGAATCAATGTAGATTTTTTAAAAATTAATCGCATAATTTCTTTTATATCAATACATGCTTGCAGTATTGAATGATTACATTATTGTGGGAAGGACTGTCTTTGGTGCAATATCAACAAAGAGTAGCTGATTGCTTTACTTAATTAGGAATTGTAAAAGGCCTCTGTGTACCCTGCCAGGAAAGGGGGCTCCTCTCATGCAGAGGCTCCTACAGAACAGCTCCACTTCCCTACGGCCTTCTGCCCTCTGTGTAGAAAAAAATGAGCACATGTTTATAATACTTACTTTTCCATAACAAAGAAAAGTGCTTATCCAGTTTTCAGAAAGTTCTTCATGAGCATGCACAGAGTGGAGAGTACCCAGAGGTCACAAGAGTAATTCACTTTTGCGGATCTTGAGTTTGCTTGGAACTCTTGTAGCACAGTCATCAAAGGAGAAGAGAATGCAATAAAGACCAAGGGACTCAGGGACTCCATGAAAACTCAGTTCATCCATGGTTATTGCCTTTGAGCAAATTTTTCTCCTCATCTCTTTTGGCATCTATTAAGTAAAGAATTCATTGACCCTGTGAGATTATTGAGAACCAAATGAAGTAACTTATGCAAAGTTGTTAGAGCATTATTTGAATTATGGTAATCACTTTAAAGGTAGCATAACATTAATATTCTAAGAATTAAGGCATGTGTCAGGTGTGAGGAGCTCATCCTTCTAAAGATTACCCAGCAGGTGTCAGTCCAAACTGCCGTACCTCACTCTTTAGAATGTGCCAGACTTTGAGGTAATGAAGACATAGTACCTGTTTAAGACTAGCTATAGCTTGTCCGAAAGGGTTATCACCATTGCATTTGCTCTGCCATTATGTTGCATGCACTGAATTGAATTCCCTGACTTGCAGGCAGATGTTGACAAAGCAGTGAAGGCCGCCAGACAGGCCTTTCAGATGGGCTCTACATGGCGTACTATGGATGCTTCCGAGAGGGGCCGCCTCCTGTACAAGCTGGCTGACCTATTTGAAAGAGATCGTCTGCTGCTGGCTGTGAGTATAACCGAGCTGGATGCATAGGGAGAGCTCATCAAAGCATTCACTGTGTGAACTGGCAACAAGATTAATTTCTGTAAGCACAAATGCACTCTATGGAAAAAGGAAGACTGAATCTCCCTCTCTGAAAGGACTTCTCAAACAGCTACCCACTTTCTGGTTCTGGATGATGTTAACTTATGCTTCCATTACAGATTCTACAGGACAAACTTTGGCAATTCCTCAGTTAAGCCAAATTAAATATATATCTTTCCTTTGCTCTAGAGCTGTAACAAGTCTTTAACAAGGTTAAAGGTGGTATGAATCTTGTAGAATCTTGTAGTTATATTCTTAAACTTATGTGGTCCTAAAATCTTACTGAAAAATTTTATTTACTTTGTTGAAGGTATCCAAAATATTTCTCTATGATAAATCTTATTTCTCTTTAGTTTAGCTCACCAAAATATTTAATATGTCTGTTCATGGAGGCTGTGTAATATTCTTACCTGAAGACATAGAAAATTATGAGCTCAAACACTGGCTAGCCAGGGGACACTCGGAATGAGACAAGCTGAACCTTGGAAGTGGCCTATACGCTCTGCCTATCACCAGATGAATGAATAAAGAAAATATAGTATTTACATGAAGTAGAATATGACTCTTTCTCAAAGATAAACTCAAGTTATCTGTAGAAAAGTGGGCACACCTTGATTGAGACCATAATGTTGGATTAAATAAATAAGACACAAATATCATGTGGTTTCTCTTATGCAAAAATCTAATAAAGAGCAAAATAAAAACTAGATCAGAGCTGGTAGCAAGATATTTTTCAACTGAGACAGTGCTCAACAGATAAGAGTGGACATGAAAAAAAAAAAAGAGAATGAAGATGTGTTGTGTACATGTACCGACTTCATGCAAGGAATAAAAAATTATGTACTGAAATGTGTACCAAAAAAGAGAAACAGCAGTCAGGTTTACTGACTGGAATCTCCTATCTCTTCTAGTTAAGATCTCGCGATGCGACTATATGAGTTATTGCTTTAACTGTTTTTTCATCCCTTTTAAAGAGACATTAGAGGGCCAGCCAAATAGCTCAGTGGATTAAAGGCCTGCACGCGGTGGGCGAGGTGAGGGGGACAGTGTCCACCCTGCCCTGGGGCTCATTGAGACTGGGTTTGGTGGTGCCAGCCTATAACCCCAGGTCTTGGGAGGCTCTAAGCAGACAGATCACTATGAGTCCTGTCTAGTAGTGAGACCCTGTACACCCTGTAGACCTTTTCTAAAAAAATAAAGAGACATCAGACAAAATTTCTTCTGTCTCCAGTTATCTAGCACAAAATCATTCAGAATTGAGGCTATGTACATTTCTAATCTAGAATGTTATAGAATTTTAAATTTGGGATTAATCTATTTTTCAGACAATGGAGTCAATGAACGCTGGAAAATTATTTTCTGATGCGTATCTGTTGGATTTAGGCGGCTGCATAAAAACGTTACGCTACTGCGCAGGCTGGGCCGACAAGATCCAGGGCCGCACCATACCTGTAGGTGAGGAGCTCTGGGAGACCTCCAGGGTGGGGAGGACTGAGGCGACTGCTACAGAGCTGAGTGACTTCAGGCGCCCACTCTTGAAGATGCCAGCCAAATGGAGCCCAATTATTTTTATTGTCATTAAGCCAGCACCCCTCTAAACTAGGAAATTCTGTGATAGTCCAAGGAACGGCCTTTAAGTTGTCCCAACGTAATCACACAGACGATAACACCATGAATATGTTAGAAACTAATAAAGTAGGAACATGTTAATGGTGACAATTAATGATTTGAGATGAGTAATTAAGAGGCCAAATTTTTCATGGCTGGCCTCAGACATTAATTACTTGGGTTTCATTGCCATAGTGACATTTATACCCTTCTATAATGTAATTGTTTAGGTCTCTTCGCCTGCTCCCCTTTTGGGGCAGCTATGGTGATCCGAGCCTGTTCAACCTCAGTTGAGATAGACCAGAATAATTAAACAAACTAACTCATACGGATTTGTTTCAAATAGCTTCAAAACAACATGAGGCTATGTTTATAGCCTGAGGTAAGAATTTGTATATACAAATGTGCATGTATATATTTAGGCTATATACATAAAAATCATGGAAACATCAAAAATTTCAAGTGAAAAAGCATCAATTTGAGAAATAGTGTGGGTGGAATATAACTCATGAAAACATATTACATTGAGCAGTAAGACACACTGACAAAACTGGCCCTGATGTGTCTCTCTAATCTAATTGGACATTCAGTACATTACAAATGATAGTCAGGAAGCTAAAAATGGAAAAATTAAACCATAATGATGCTGAAAAATGTGCTCAATCTAATGACTGTCTTACTTCACCCTCAGACCACACAGGAAAAGCCATTTCAAGTATGTGTGTACTGGGACCGGGGAGATGGCTCAGTAGAATAAGCGTGAGGGCCTGAGTTCAATGCCCAGTTCCGCCAAAGGAAAAAAAAAAAAAAAAAAGCATGTGTGAATCTTCAAAAAGCCAGGCCTTGCTGTGCAGAGTGACATAGAACTGAACATAAAGAGCAATGATACTCAGAAAGTCCACATCAAACAAAACACGTTAGTCAAATCTAGACAGAAAAATGTCATTTATTTTGGTAATCACTCCTTCCATACAAAACGGCTTGTACTTTGCTTAGCAGGCAAAAGTCAACATTTCAGAGTAAATCAGTAGAAAGACTTATTTCTAGGACATCTTTTTAAATTTACTATTTTAAAATGGTTTTAATGATTTAGTAATTAAAAGGGATATTAATGCTGAAAATGCACTTGAAAATCATTCTTCTTTAGCTAGATAAAACTGTCTTCATTACTCTTTTTCTGTGAATCTTTGAGCATTGCAATAATATAGAAATCATCCCTACCTAATGATGAAAACCAGAATTATCCATCAAATATTTTCTAATCCTGCATTTTTACTTGTATTTAACTCAGCTTTACTATCTATACTGTTCTAAATTGCTATTTGAGGGCTCATATTTTTGTTTTGTAAAATATTGGAGATAAGCTTTGTTCTTCCCTGTTAATTATACTATATTCACCTCATCTTCCTCTCTCATCAGCTTTAAGTCTCCACTCTGAAGTACAGAATATCCCAGTTAGTACCCTGTAGGGTTGAGAGTTCGCTTTGTTTTCCAGATGGAGACTTCTTCACCTACACAAGGCGTGAACCTATTGGAGTGTGTGGCCAAATCATTCCTGTAAGTTGCTCTCCTATATAATTAGCAAAACATAAATGAATAAATAAATTAATTCTATTTCATTTGGTGACAAAAATTTCTTCTATAAATGGACACTCATATATTGGTTAAATATTGTTTCAGTTATTTTTCTCTCATTGCTGGGACAAAATACCTAATAGCCAAAATTAAAGAAGGAAAGGTTTACTTTCCTAGTTCCCAGTTTGTTGAAGTTTAGGATCATACTCAGCTGGCTCCAAGGTAGAGTGGCACGTGGCAGAGGGAAGAAGTTCATGGTGGCTAAACACAGTAAAGCAGCAAGAAGCCAAAAGGGACAAGCAGTAGCTCCTGCAGCAAGCGCCTCTCCCTTCCTTAGATTGTATTCAGGCTATTGGCCCTCGGGTGGGTGTAGCACTCACACCCATAATCCAAGCATTGGATCATGAATTAAGCACAAACTAGAAGCCTGCCCCAATGACTGCATGAGGCTTTGGGGGGACAACTAGACACAAAACATAACAAATGTGATGTGAATTTCATCAAGTAGGGCTTGTTTAACCCGTTCTATCTGTTCCTAAATTTCTGGGATATGAGTTGGGCAGTACAGAAAACTATCTGTATCCTAACACAACTCTTGGGTATGTTTCAATATTGTTGCATCCAAAACTCCTAAACTTTAACTCTTAGGATTGTTTTCAAAAAGGTGTATTATGCACTTCTATTAAGAACTGTTTTATAAGTATGTGACAGAGAGATGCCTGTGGGCTCTTCTGATGTGGGATAATCCTTCAGAGGAATGTGGCTCCTGCTCTCCACCACTCTGTCTCCCCTGAGACTTCTCATGACAGACAGATAGCAACAAGTGTCAAAGTCCTTAAAGATACTTGTTAATTGGAGTGGGTAAACAATACTGGAGGCATTTGGAGCACTTATGGAATACCTTGCAACTTTAGATAATAGATTCTAGTACTCCAAGTTCTATGAGTGGCACAGCATTTTAAATGAAATTATGAATATTTTCCTTTACACTTACCAAAGAAGATTG
Organism: Tympanoctomys barrerae; assembly: GCA_002564285.1. Taxonomy (NCBI): domain Eukaryota; kingdom Metazoa; phylum Chordata; class Mammalia; order Rodentia; family Octodontidae; genus Tympanoctomys; species Tympanoctomys barrerae. Next base: position 5,177 of record NDGN011341813.1, on the reverse strand, counting down.
CCTCAAAATAGCTGAAATGCTTGCAAAGTCATCTTAAGTGATTCAAAGTGTTCTGAAGTTCTTAAAAGAGGAAAGTACAACAACTTGCCTTTAGTTTCAATGAGTTTGAAGAGTGAATATATAAACATTTTTAATGAAATTGATCACTTGTTAATAAAACTATAGCCTTAAATATCAATGACAGCTAATATGTTTAAGCAACATATCTGATTTCACATGACTGGTCAGTGATTGAGCTGAGATACAAGCCCAAACACCCCTACTTGGACCCTAGACATGTTTTTCTTTAACAAAATTTATTGTCCTTGTAGGAAGATCACAGCTTAGCATATCAAAGCCCAAGACTGGAGTCCCAGAACCACAGAAAACGAATGTTTTTCCTATAAATAGATGTTGCTAAGTAACGTTGAGTACATATAGTGAATGACTTACAGAAAGAAGAGATGATCATACTTTTAAAACCTAGTTTAATTAACAGCTAATATATTTGATTGTGTGCAAAACCAGGCAGCAATTTTTTTCTAGGTAGAAGAAGAATTTAAAGTAACAGCCTTTGATTAAATTCGGGAGCCCTTTCTCCTTGTCTCTTCTTCTATCTGCTCTCCTCTGAGAATTATCGCTTCTTGCCATGACTTTAAAGAGAATATACTGGACACCCGTCAAAACTGCTGCAGCCTTTATTTAACAACTAGAGGGAAGGGAGGAGCTGCACGATGTCGAAGTCATATTCATGTCTGTACATCTGAGTAAAGCAAAGACGGAACTGTGGAATATTGCCTTCCAGTGGAATTTCCCGTTGCTCATGCTGGCATGGAAGATAGGACCCGCCCTCAGCTGTGGAAACACCGTGATCGTCAAACCGGCAGAGCAAACTCCCCTCACAGCTCTTCACGTGGCATCCTTAATTAAAGAGGTAAGCTTCCTGGTCAGGGCTGCATGAGAATCCCAAAGTCCTAGCCTGCATGGGAAGTCCTCATGAAGGCTGCTGTCAGCTGCCTTCTGCTCAAAGGTGCCGTCCAGCGGTGAGGTTGCCATGAGCAGAGCTGGTCGCTGGGATCTGGGGAAGTTGGTGGTCTTGAGTCTCCCTCCAAGCGCAGACTGGAAGCCACCCAGCGGCCCGGAGTCAGTCACCTGGCAACTGAGTATTTTCTTGCTTTTGTCCCACTCTCATGAACACACATTTATGATGAAATTAATATAGCATCCCTTCAATGCTGTAATATTAAGTTGGCTTCCAACTGCCTGTGATTGCCTCCATTGAGGTTATTTTCATACAGGCTAAGAAATGAAATACTAATTATGAGAAATAAAGAATACAGCTATGTAAGTGAATTTTTCTTTTCTTACTAATTTTACTGAGAAACAAATAGCAATGAGACAGTTTCAGGTTAATAGGGCAGTTACAATAATTAATACTTTGCAGATCATTGCCTTTGTAGAGTTATTCATAGTACAAGATGCAAATATGATATCCTGTCCAAACACATTATTACAAATCTTTCTTCTCATTGAATTAAGAGTAAGTAGCTGTGTGTCTCTCCTGACCATGCATTTAATTGGTAGTGCATTCTTCTTTCCAGAGTCACTCACAAGGTTACCCTGAAGAAGCAGCCTCCATCCCAAGTCCCCTTTTCTTGCATCATTCTGGGGTCTGTTATGACAGTTTTGCTTTTCATCCTTCCAGGCAGGATTTCCCCCTGGAGTGGTGAACATTGTCCCCGGCTATGGGCCCACCGCAGGGGCAGCCATCTCTTCTCACATGGATATTGACAAGGTGGCCTTCACAGGATCCACAGAGGTAATGCTACTCACTCAAGCGGGCCATTAATAACGGATACCTCTCTAATTACCCTGAGGATGTTTACATAACTATTTTAAAGCCAACACTTCCTTAAAACAGAAGTTCACTTTAATGATTTGTCCCTTATTCTAGTTTCCAATTTGTTTATACAGCATAAGCTATTATAGTTTACATGAAAGGAGATATTAATTACAAACCTGAAAGGACAGAGCTGTTCTGAGTGTGCTCATTGCTTGCCTTGTAAGGAAGAGAGCAGCTTGGTCTGTGTCCCATGATTGGTAAAGTTTATGATAGAAAATATAAATTAGGCCACAGTGATTTGTGTAAATGAATGCTATTATATCCTGTAGACCATAACAATTAAGAAGCAGTGCTTCTCCGAGCTGCTTGTTTGAGGCTGTGCTCCCTGCACCTTCTGGAGGGGAGCCAGAAGCTCAGTTTCCTTGAGATCATTCTTTTTCTTCTTTCTAGCTCCAGACTGGCTATGAAAAAGATCATCCACACACACACCCACACACACACACACACACACACACACACACACACATACACAAAAGGAAAAAAAAACAGCATATAAGTCTATGGGCACTGAAAGAAGGGAAAGGGGCCACACAGCTTGAAAGGCAGGCTTTGGAATAGTGGATGATTGCTATTATAAACAAACTGAAGAATTATACTATTTCAAGCAAAAGATAGTTCTTCAGTCACTGTGTTGTTTAATGTATAATGACACATTAAAGTGTCATTAAAAAATAATACAATTGTTACAACAAGCCATGTTTTGGAAGTAGAAGAAACAAAAACAGCTAAGGACATGAAACTTTTTGGAAGTGACACACAAAGAAGAAAAATGTAAATGAAAATAAGGTCATTGTCTGAGATGATAAAAAGCATTCAGGAAGAAGTGGTGGCTTTAAAATAATAGGGCTCTTAGTCATTCACCATAAAAATTTAAGTATGCCTCTCCTTGGTACATGACCTAAAAGATAAAGACAGAGCATGACTCTGTCTTAGAAGGTTGCCGATGTAAGTAAGAAACAAAGAGTGTGCTAGGTGGGGATATAAGTGAAAACTGCTACAAAGGGATTCCTAAGAGGTATATGGGTCTCAAAAAGGCTACTAAAGTTTCCTCTATGTTTTGCTACTACACCCAGTCTCAACTGTCATCTCAGGGTGCACCAGGGGTGGGGCTGGCACAGCAGGCTTGGGGATTGAACCCTCGGTCCCTGTGCCTGCTTGCAGGTGCTTTAATCTGCTGAGCTATTTGGCCAACATTTCCTCTATGTTTTGAAGAATGATTTACATGTTACACACCCTGAAGACTGATTTTTAAAAAAGAACATTCTATAAGGCTCTTCAACTTGTAGTCTGTAAGACCTTTTAAAAATATCTTAGAGTTAAATTCCTGCTTCCAAAAAAGAAAAGAAAAATCATAAAGAAGAAAGATTTCTTACTCATGTATATCATTATATTATATACTTTTTATGTGGCCTATGACAATTTCTTTTCCCTTGGTGTGACCCAGGAAAGCCAAAAAATCGAACAACTGCATATCTAGGTAATGATTTGAAGGTAATTTGATTATTTTATAATCTTAATAAAATTTTTTCTAAAACCTCTATTTATACCTAAAATTGAAATGCTAAATCTTAGTGTTGTTCACTTATTAAAACTAGGTAAAGAGGGCCACTGAGATAGCTCAGTGGACTAAACACCTGCTTAGGCAAGCACAGGGACCAGGGTTTGATCCCTCGTACTGCATGCCATGCATTTGGGGGAACTTTACCAACAGGAATGAAACATTGACCTTAGAAGGCTGGGAAACTTAGTGGTTCACATTCTGAAATTGAGCTTTAAAGGGGCAAGAAAAGTATCTTAACCACTGTAAATGAAAATTCGGTTTTGAAAATTGTCACATGAAGTACATTTTAAAAGGAAAACGAACTGTAAGAAATTTCAGGCAGGATTTCCCTCATACAGGTCTTCATTTAGTTAATCTGTGTTAATCTACCTTTAGGGAATGGATTGAGTCTCATGAAGCCTCGGCAGTAGATCCACTAATACTCTGTTCAATAATGCCCAATGTCTGTTACCACAATAAGTACGTGAAATGTAAATGCATTAGTAGGAGTGGGAACTTTTTCTGACAAATGTAGTTGGAAAAGAAATCCAAATACTAAAAAGAGCAAAATAAAATTATTGTATAAAAGACAAAGGCAAAGATCATTTTACTGCATTAAAGTGTAATTAAAATAATAAAATTATTACAACAAGCCATGTTTTGGAAGTAGAAGAAACAAAAACAGCTAAAGAGAAAAATCTTTTTGGAAGTGACACACAAAAAAGAAAGCAAATGAAAATAATGTCATTGTCTGAGAACAGAAAACACTTTCCAGAAGAAACTGGGACCACCATAGGAGTCCACTAAACTGAAGAAATAGCACAGAACAGATACAATTTCTTTTTTCTAAGTCCACTGTCCCCAGGTGTGTGTGGTGAAGGGATGGAGGGTGGGGCGGGGAGACAGAGAGACAGAGACAGAGACAGAGAGAGACAGAGACAGAGACAGAGACAGAGAGGCAGAGACAGAGACAAAGACAGAGACAGAGACACACAGAGCAGAGCCCATTGTGATAAACACTACAGTGGAGAGATATGCAGTGATAGAACCTTGTAATTTTCAGCATGTAGATGACAATCTAACTTATAAATGGATGCAAATTTATACTTACACAACTAATATAGTCTCTAGCTATAAAATGATATCTTCTTCATGAGTCTTATTGAAAGACCAAGAGTAAAAATCATTCATGTGTACACACAGTTATAAGGGAAGAAATCAAAGAAAGAGCTAACATCTGAGTTGGACCTCAAATAAAGACAGGACTTGAATGCAAACCAGGTTAGTAGGGGTATGAAAAGAGAAAAAGAAACAACACTCAGAGGTAAGGTATATGGCAGATTGCTGGACAGAGTTCTGGAATGCAGGACAGGAAAATGGAAAGTTCAGGGAGGAATTCTGGGTTGGGTCACAGTGTGCTTGATCAATCCCTAGAGGGTAGTTACGATGAAAATGCAAATACCCTCCTCTCTAGCCACGCACATGGAGACTGCTTGTGTTCTAGCTCTGTGCTCTTCCCCATGAATACTTTTCTATTTCATCACTGTATCTTCATAGCTCTTGGGCAGAGCAACCTGTTAAGTCTCCAGGTGCTCATTATGCAAAGAAAACAAAGCCAATTAGTGTTTACTCTGGTTGAACTCTATTGATGCCACTACCATTCGATAAATGCAGAATGTTAAAACTGCCTCATGAGCACATAGTAAGGCTTCCCCTTGGCAACGCTGCATTTCAGGTGGGCAAAATAATCAAAGC
>NDGN011341807.1:0-24883 GCA_002564285.1 Tympanoctomys barrerae | reverse complement strand
TTCTTTCTTTCTTTCTTTCTTTCTTTCTTTCTTTCTTTCTTTCTTTCTTTCTTTCTTGACTTTTTAGACAGGGTCTCGCTAAGAACTCAGGCTGGCCATGAGCTCACTTTGTAGCCCAAGGCTGGTCTGACACTTGGAATTATCCTTCGTGCCTCATTCTCCCCAGTGCTGGGATTACAAGTATGCACTACCACACCTGGATTTTAATTACCTGCAACTTTCTACTAGAACCAAAGAACATAAGAATCCTATTTTAAATCATTCAAGTTTGGAGTTACGTTACTGGAAATACTGGTGACCTTAAATAAGCACATTCTATTTTCTTCAAAGAGAGCAAAAACACTTTTACAGTAGTTGCACCTTTGAGCCCTGTTTATAATTTATGCATATAATACCAAAAGGCGTTGTGGATCACCTTTACCAGAAATGCTTACATACGCTATAAATCTTTACTTTTTTTAAACCTGTCAATGACTATTCTCCATATTCTTGAGCCAAGAGCAGTACAATTCTTTGTGCATACACACAAAGTGTGAAAAAAAAGATGGTGAAGCTTCATTTTTGCTTAGCAAATTCATGAATGCAGTTTTTTTTGAAAATAGCTAAAGTAACTTTATAGCCAATACTCTTGCTCCGATTTTTCAAAAATAAGTTTTAAAGTCATAAATATGTATCTAAACAATAAAACTAATACCTGTGATCAAACCAACAAAATCCACTTACTTGATGGCCATTAAAGTTGGAAGTCCCTAAATAGCACATATTGGGCGATCTTATACTATCTCCGGAGACAGTGTTACTCCAAGGCAGCCAGGCCTCCTGGTGCTTCACTAACGCTTTCTTCTTTTGCAGCTGCTGTTCTGAATAACTGTTCACACTCACAAGTCACTCATTCATGACAATCCTATCGTCAGGCACCAGCTTCTCAACACCAACAAGCCACCAGCAAGATCTTACTACTTAATGGGCTCCTTCCTCTTCCTCTGCACATCCTTTAGAAGCGCCTGGCATTTTTCCCACTCCCTCCCTGAAGTGCCTCTTCTTTTCCCACTGCTTCCACTACTTGGGAATCTCCTTATTTTCTTATGGTTCTCAATATCCTCTCTAGATCTTGGATTCCCCCTTCTTTTGCCAAGCCTGTGAGTGTTGCAAGGGTCCTGGGCTCCTGGCGATGATCACTCTTCCAGGGTTGGACATCTTGCTCACTTCCAGCAGCTTCAGTTATCATCCATGCTGATCACACTCAAGTTAGACATCTCTATCCTACCGGAAGTCTTCACCCCAGCCAGCCACCTGACATCTATCTCTTTGCTTGACCCCATGATAGTCACTTTGATGTGCCGAACGTGAGCTCGGACTTTTCTCACCAGTTCTTCAGTTTGTCTATCTCACTACACGACATGCTTATCAACACAGTTGTCCTGGAATCTCGGGTCCTATGTTTTATTCCTTTTTCCTCATCCATCTCTCAGATGTGTAAACACATACACAATTTTAGATAGTTTGGAAAGTGAAAGGGGACACAATAATTATGAAAGGGCTAAAGGCAGAAGTTGTAACTGACTTGGGTAAGCAGGGTTACTTTTGTACTTTCTCATGCAATTAGCCACAAAGTAGCACGGCATCCTCTGTGTCTGCCTCCAATCTTCCCACCCACACTGCTCTTCTCTGAACTCGGGTCAGCAGCATGTCTCACACAAATACCTCTGTGGCTGCCGGTCCTACGCCCTGACCACAAGCTTTGCTACTCCACAGCAAAACTCACAACAATTCTTTCAGTTAAATGTCCTTCAATGGCTTCCCATTGGTAAGATAAAGTCCATGAAAGTAAGAATCATATTTTTATTTTGTTCACCATTGTATTTCCAGAAGGGTTTGAAGGGAATATCAGCACAAAAATATTAGTTGGATAAATAGAAAAATAATATAAATCTTCCCTACAGTAGAGTGGAATGATATATTTAAAAAACCCCAGCTGATTGCCTAAAAATGCATAGCTGTATTTGAGCTCATTGTGGTGGATAAGAGCCTAAGATGAACTCGCGCATGTATCTCTGTGCTGTCTCTGGCATGAGAAGGTTTGGTGCCTTTTCTTCCTGGGGCTGTTTCTACCAGTAGTCACCACCTATGACCAAGCCACAGCACAAGGAAATCCTAGCATCCTGGACAGTACAAGGATTTGCTATCAGTAAGGCCCCTTTTGATTCTAAGCTCCTTTGCTTTCTTTATATTTTTATTTTATTTATTCGATAACAGGGTCTCACTAAGCAGTTCACACTCATAGTGATCCTCATCTCAGCCTCCTAGACGCTGGGATTACAGGCATGCACCACCACTCCTGGTTTCAGGGGCTGGGTGGTACGTTCTGGGTTCTGGGCTGGCACGGCATGTGTTATCAGGGATCGAACTCAGGTCTTTGTGCTTGCCAGGCAGGTGCTTACACTGTCGAGCTATCTCCCCAGCCCTTACCTCCTTTTCTTACATTAAGGAATAATTGACTGCCTGGATTTAGACCTGAAGAAGTCATCCTGAGTAAGATACGAAGAGTTGAAATGCCTGAAAAGAAAACTCAGCATGCATGACTCTCCTACCACATGGTATGCATAATTTAAAACCCATCATTTCAGCATGGAATAGATTTGCTATCTCTTGGCAAATAATGGAAAATCTACAACATGACACGTACAGCTATGTAATAATTGATATGGACTACAAGTGGCTTTTTAGACCTATGTATCAATTTAAAAACTGTATTTGGATAATTGAATATTGGCATAGGGAGTAAGTAAGACCTGAAATATTTCTCACTGCATCTCATACTGTGGAGGCAACTCTACATCTCCTCAGGGTGGTTTGTTACGGGAGCAAGGCAGCATCTCCTCTGGTTTAACATTTGTATCTAGCTCATAAATTAGTATCTTGGAGAATATCAAGTGGCAGCATGATCTGAAAGAGGTTTTATAAACTGAAACACTTGCGAAAGAAGACCCTCTTTCTTGGCAGATAGGACCTAGAGGTTAGCCCTTTAGGTTGATCATATAAAAATGCAAAGGCATGAGCAGTAGAACTGACACTACTGAAAAGCAGCTTTTAAGGAATCTCAGCAGCCTGTCATATAAATATGTAATGATGGGTTTTGTAAAGTACACGCTATTAATTAAATACTCAGCCACAGTGGATGCCTAAGCCTCAGGGACATCCCAGAGTATGGATTATTTAATTCGATCATCCTTTGAAGTCATCTGGCTTCATCATCGCCTACAATCTCATGAAACTTGCCCATTTTTAGATCTTTAACCAGAAAAAAGTGGCCACTCTGAGACTGTTAGTGGTGAAACAAGAATATGGCAATGGTCTCTGAACAGTTCCTGAAAAGAAATCTATTCCTAAAAATTTTGAATGAGAACAGAACATCAAGTCTATGAAAACTTTAAACAGCTATGAAATAAGGGAATATTACAAATATTTGAAATTAATTATGCACTGGTTAAGGCATTTCAGTTTCTCTAAATTTGTCACTTTAAAATTATAGAACAAAATGCTGCATGAAATGCTGAAGGAATTATATAAAAAAGAAACATTTTTACTGTGGGTGGGCATCATGGTACAGGAGTATACTGAAAGGAAGCATGTATAAAGTATGATCTTTATGTCATAGTAACACTTGTCAGTTTTTTTATTGTACAGGCAAATTTGTCATGATTCCTATTTATTTATACATTTCTTATGTATTTGGTGCAGACTAAGTACGCGGCTGGGACTCACAGCGATCCTCCTGTTTTCAGCCTCCCCAGTGCTGGGAATACAGGCGTGTGCCCCAGGTCTGGTCTCAGTGGTTGGCTCAGTGTGCCCCTGGGGTGAATCCAGCATGGCATATGGTGCCTGGGATCAATACCTGGTCCCTGTGCCTGCCCAAGCAGGTGCTTAGTCTGTTTAGCTATCTCACGGGCCTTATGATTTCCATTTATATAAATACATTCAGAATTGGGTAGGATAGAGACTAGTATACTGCTTTACTTTTTAAACACAGTTGAGTCTAGGTGCTAAATTACCTCTGAAATTTGTCATGGATGCTAAGTCCCAAATTCTCCTGTCTTTAAGACCGAATTATCTTGATTTCCCACTAACTCTCCAGCTTCCTATACTGGCATTCTCAGATTTAACCTATATTTTGCTACCAGGATGAGTTTTCTAAAATGCAAATGTAATTAACAAACTACTTTAACTGCTTTAAATTCAAAAGGAAAAGGCAAAAATCACTACATATCAGGCCATTTGAGCCCATGCTCCAATCAACCTCTTCTACTTCACTTATTGAAAATTTCTCGAGGGAATTATTAATTATTTAGAACCATTCACCCAACCATAAGTAATCAGACACCTTCACTCTGTTTCACGCAGAGATTGGAAAACTGCGGCTCTGAGTTGTGTCCAGTGCATTTGACTTACAGTTTGTAAGTACACAGCCTTATAAAATAGACAAATACAAATTTGTTACCAATGTATATATCTATCGTTAGGGTATGAAGACATCATTTAAATTTCATCTTAACTCTTTGTGTCACTAGACTTAACTCCTATCAAATTGGTGATAGAAAAAGATAGTATGCATTTTACTACTACAAAAGTGATGCTTGAGATATTTGAAATGCCTGTTTCTTCTCTGAAATGCTTACTATTTAGTCTTTAGCTCTTTCTCTTTCTCTTTTTCCATACTAGGTATGATACTAATTCTTTTGTACGTGGCATTATGGCTCCCCCAAGGCTTGCGGGTGTGGCCTTCCCGCGGGGGCTGGGTCCAGGAGGGGTGAGGCTGGCATGAAAGGTGATTAAGAAATTAGTGCACCGACTGTTCTGCCACAGATCTGGGTGTGGACCTTGGGAAGGCCACCTGCCGAGGTCAGGACCACCTGGAGAAAAGGCAGCCTCGAGGTGACAGAGCACAGAGGCAGGTGGCCGCCGCCACTGCTTGCCTACACTGCTGCTCTGCAGCCTTCAGCCCACCATGAGCTGCTTCTCCTCCACACGCCCCTGCCACACCCTGTGCCTGGAAGCTCGCAGGCCAGCTGTGAAGTGAGCCTGCCAGCCAAACAAATCTTCCTTCCTTTTACTTTGAGTGCCAAGCATTCTGTCCCAGCAATGAGAAAAGTAACTAAGACTTGTGAACACTGTTATCTTCTATACGTGGATGTGAATTCTTTATCAGTTATTTGTGTTGCAAAAATCTTTTCTTTTGTTGAATAACACAGAGGAGAGAAGAATTCCCGTCTTTTTAACCTCCTGAATTTGTGGTGAATACCCTCATAAGCAAAGACAGCTTAATAGGAGAGAGGCATGACATTCGGTTTCAGTTTTCTGAGACATGAAAGCCTCCGAGAGGAAATGAAGCCCCTAAGTCACAGTTAAATGTAAGTGTTTTGGGGGTGCCACAGCACTGATGAATGGTGGGTGATCAGAGAGAAAAGACAATGCAAAGACCAGGATCTTGCTAAACAGGGGCCAGTCGGCAAGGCCCTTGGCTCAGGTTGCTTCCTTTCCAGGTCATTGCCGGGTAGATCTCTTATATGAGGACCTTACTCTCTGCTTCAGGAAAGAGTCAGAAAATCCTCTCCAGCTCTTATGGTCTGCATCAGGGGAAAAGGGTGTGGAAAACTCAAAGGGACTTTCTTGCTTCTGCTGTTCTCTTACTAGCTTTAGAGCTTAACATATTTAACACGTGAAGACGCCACATTTTGGGACTACGTGCTGTGGTATCATCAGGGCTTTCTCCCCACTTTATTTATAGTAGATTGCTGAATACCAGCTTTTAATTTTAATGCAGTCCCATGCATCAATCTTTTCATAGTGATTACTGCTTACTGTTTAATCAGGCCTTTCCAAGTTGAATTTCGAAACTGTCTCCTTTTTTCTCTGAAAGTTGTGAAACTATGCATTTTATATAATTTAATCCTGGATTGATGCCAAATGCTTTCAGAGTAGGATATACAGGAGAGAGTGTTTATAGGTTTTCTGCTTTTCTTGCATAAATACCGAGTTATCGGTCTACAACATTTAAATTGATCCAATGATCGACAAAACTACTTCTGTCCTAAATTAATATCACAAAACTGCAGAAGCATTTCCTGGCTTGTCTATTATTTCTTACAAGGCGCCAAGTCTATTCAGGCTGATGTTGTGTAGCTCGCATTACTTTACTTCATAGTGTATTATTATCTATGAAGGTGGTGTTCCCGTGATTCTTACTTACCTAAGCTCTTCTTTATATTTTAATCTTTGTAGCTTCATCAGATCTAAAAATTTTTTAAAATAATTTATCCCTTCATTTTTGTCAACTTTGCTGGTTTATTTAGAGTTGTTTAAAATTTGGACCAGAATATTTTTCTTTTATGAAAGTATCATTTCGTCATTTAGTAAGTAGCTGCTTGTTTTATTACCCCTGATAGCATCTCCATAAATTTTATGATTTGTGATTTCTTTCTGTAAACGTTTTATGCGTACTTTTATGCTTGTAGTCCTGACACGCAGTCCTCTGAGGACTTGGAGTTGGCGTTTCTACTCCCTCACACAGTGAGTTGCTTTCAAGAATGCTTAGTGACCTTTGATTGTGAGTTAATGGCTTTATGTTGCTCTGTGCGAACCCCAGAGACCTAAATGGATCGTGCTTTCATGTAAAACAGAATTTGCATCTTCTTATGCTCAGAGCCAGGGTACCGTGGACGCCAGACACCTCTGCCAGGCCTCATGGTTGCTCTGATGGTCACCACTCATCACCGGCCCCTAAATCCATGCTTGCAGGGAAGCCTGCCCTAGCATCCACCTCTAGGGATGACTAAACATCTCTGGTTCCTGCTGAGCGCTCTCAGCTGTATTCACACACATTTATTGTTTGTTTATTTCAGAATAGGAGGGTCTTAGGAGAATTTCACAGCTACAGAGAGGCCAGCAGGGTCTTTAAATACGTGTCTTCTCTTAGGACGCCTCTGGACACCTAGTTTGCCACACTCACAGGACTGGAAGTCAGACTATGGATTCTGATGCTATTTATTTTCCCTAAGACTTATCTCTTCTCTAAATGTCAAATATTTAGTTTTCTATAACCCATAAATGAAACTGTTGCAAGCGTTTTCAGGAAGTAGGCAACATACATGGATTGAGGGTAAATTGAGGGCAGAGATATAGTCTTGCTTCCTATTTCTCCTTGTCACCAACATTATTATTACTATCATTATTATCACTAGCAGCAGTAGCTTAGTGGGGATCAAGCCAAGGACCTTGCCTGGTAAAACTGAGCCCCAGCCCTCATTTACATTTTTAATGTCTAATGATGCACACAATGATCAACATATTGTAGATGACAATTGTGTACTCATCAAATGAATAAATCACAAATGAAAATGCTTGTAATATATAAAGATATAGTAAATAAATATACTTAGTTGATATGTGACTACTTAGGGCATATGGCAACTAATAAATTAATTCTAAGATTCTAGGCTACACTAATTTATGAAATTTGTGACCACTGTTTAAGGATTAACTGATAAAGAGCTCCAACATGTCTAGAAAGAAACACTACTAAGAAATACTCTAATCAGGCAAAATTAAAGTATTTGGATAAAAGAAAACCATCATTCTGGGTTTGATGAAATTCCAGCCATTCCCCTCACTAGCTAGGTGATATTGTCTGAGCCAACGCATCCCTAGTTCTCAGCTTACTCATTGGTAAAATGGACACAAATAAACACATCTACCTTTTAGGTTGATGGGAAGGCCAAGTGGGTTAAAATATGTAAAGTGCTTAAAGCCATACCTGCTACTTCACTTACCAAAACTCAGTAAATGGTAGCACATATATATTTAATTCAAATAAAATACTTTTTATATCTGTATTTTTGAAGTGTACATATTTATTATAACTCCAAATAAGCAGCATTAGATGGAGATAAGTCTTTTTTTTTTTTTTTTTTTTTCAGCAAAGGGATTGAACTCAGGACCCTGCGCTTGCCAGGCAAGTGCTTATTCTACTGAGCTGTCTTCCCAGGCCCAATAAGTCTCATTTCTAGAAATACGGTCATAGATGTTATTGTTCACCACCTAGCACATACTGCATGAATGCCTGATGGGGGATCCTCCGTCAGTGGTGTGCAGTTGACTGCACACACACACGTGTTCACACACACGCATCACAGCCCGCACAACGGAAGTGGCACAAGCAGAACTCCTGCACAGCGCAGAGAAGCGGGTGTGGAGCCCGACATCTACACCAGCTCTTAAAATAATGCTTTCAAAACACTAAGCAAATAAAAAAGCGCAGAGGAGGTAAGTGGCCTTCTCACACGGTGCCAGCTTGCTGACAACGCAGCCTGTGCCGTCTGACCTGTCGTCTGTCACTTCGGCTTGGTGACGTGGACTGAGCCACCTATCAGTGTTTCTTTACTACTGTACTCTTAGAAGAAAGGAATGCAGAGAGGAAGGGAAGCAATAAAAGGGAGTAGTGAAGGAGATATATTGAAAGAAAAGAAGGAAGGAAAGAAAGAAGATAAGAAAGAAGGACAGAAGAAAGGAAGGAAAGAAGGAGAAGAGAGGGAGGATCACTACCTCCCAAAGAGAAAGATGACAAGTTGGAGACAACATAGAAACAAATATGTTGGCAGTTAGTCATATCAGATCCTTTCAGGAAAGTTTCTAAACACAGCAGACTTAGATGGGTGAATAGAATGTGAAGGGACACCCGGCTCCCTGCCAGCCCTAACTAACCCCAGGAAGGACTTTCCCCTTCCCCTCCCTTTGTTCCTTCTCTCCTCACTCTTCTTCCTTTCATTAAGCAAAGTGGTCCTTGTGCAGGACATGTGTCTGGCCCACTCCTAGGCCCTCACCGGTGAGCAGGACGGAGACAGCCACTGCCAGCGCACCTTACAGCCCTCGACTGTACCAAGCCAGCAAGCATCCCTCGGAACTGAGCCGCTCCACACCGACATTGCCGCGGGAAGGTAAGAGCGCGCTCCTGCGTCAGTGAGTCGGACTTCGCAGCAAGACCTTCTAGAAGGAGATGTGTGGAGGGTGGTGCAGCTTCTTACTCAGACGAGGGAGAATGCGTCATGTCATTTGCAAAAGGGCCCTGAGTTTCTAGGTGTCGTGATTAGAGGAATCTGGGAGTCTATGAAGCCGCTTAATTGATAAACAAGATTATTTGATCACCTCAAGTTTTACAGGATATCAGAGAGTAATAATTTCACATCTGTGTTTTGGGGAGGCCAACAAGTAGCCGAGGGTTCAAATAATACAATGCTATATACTGTTAGGAGTAAGGAGCAGTCTATATTTATGGTAATGGCAAAGGGAGAGTAAGACGTGAGCAATGACGAACTCCACCTTCCACGTGCTGATTACCATGGAAGTGACCTCTAAGTGGTGACGGCCTAGTAAGAGTGAAACAGGCTGGCTGAAGGTTGCTGAGGAGGACACGGAGATCCCGACTCTGCATCCACGTGCAGCACTCACGCAAGCCGGGCTACCGACCAACTCCATGTGGGCCTCAAGCACAGTGTTTACAAGTGGTAATTATGGAAACCTGGAGACGTTAGGGAAAAAGGCTTACGATAATGTCAGTGATTCTTTTTATTCCTCCCATAAACTGCTGGATCAGGAAAGCCTCTTCCTCAGGGAAGGCTACAGTATTAAAATCTAGGCAAAGCATGTAATTAAAAGGCAACACACTTGACATTTCTGTTGGCAAAATCTCAGATCTCTCGATGTGGGCCAGTCATCCGAATATGCCACTTAGAGCTCTAGCAGGGACAAGGACACATCTAAAAGTAATATATGAAAGCTAAGGACACCTACAGAAATCAAACAAAAACTGTTCACAATATCCATTGATAAGGATGCAATCTGATCTGGAACAACAAAGATGTCTCAACCTAGAGCCACTGTTCTAGTTTTTGTAAGTGAAAGAGTTAAGACTAGCTGTTTTTTTTTTTTTTTTGGCTGCTTTTTTGTTGTGAATTCTATTTTCATTTTGAGCCAGTCATGTTCCACCAAGGCTTGGATAATTCATTAATCTGGCATATCTCAGGAGAGTACGCCACATGGTTTCAATCATATTGATAGAGGTCATGCTGCAATTTTCACAGGTGTTCATTTACTAAATTACAGAGCAACTTCAAACTAGAGAGAGGCGCCAGATTAAAAAATGATTTTGTTTGTGTTACAGCTATTGCAGGATAATTTGGTATCAAGTCTAAATTATTAATAAATACTTTGGAACTTGAGGTAGGACTTTAATCCTGAAATATCTTTTTTTTGGCCCTGAATGAATGAGTAGACAGGAGCCACATTTTTAAATAGTTGTCGATTGTCCAAAGTTATCTACGGATTGTGCTTGGCAATTTTATTTTCAAAATATCAAAAACATATTTATATTCCAAATATTTTAATGGGTTACATTTGTCCACTTTTGGATAATAAGTCTTTCTATGTTCAAAGCCTTCCCCTTGTCTAAGTAAGACTCTGTCAGTACTATAAGTTCCAGCAGGGTGTGGTGGCCCATGCCTCTCAGTGTGGGAGGCTGAGGCAGGGGGATGGCAAATTCCCAGACTGGTGGGCAATTTCGCAAGATCTGGAGATCTGGTACCAAAATAAAAATGAAAAGGGCTGGAGATGTAGTTCAACGCAAAGGCTCTGTATGAAATCCCCACTACCACTACCACCAAAAATAGTCCTGCCTCTCCCATGAAGCTTCGCTGGCTCTGCAAATCACACACTGGTCTCCAGAATTGCCTACTGGTTCTGCTTCTCATTTGTACTTGTCTGGCCTCTAATTAGCAGATTAACAGAGCAAGTGCGGAGTTTATAAAGGGAAGGCTTCCTGCAGTCAGCTTTATAGCTATGGTAGACTTGGAGAAGTTACATAGCTTCTGTGATTCAGTTTCTTTCCCTATAAAAGGGGGCAATAATCTTTCATACATACTCCACCGATTAAATGAAACAATGTTGAAGAAAGTGCATAGGGCTCGTTTCCCTGGTGTGACTCTTCTGGCTTTTTCCTGTGAGGGTACAAACCAGCATTTGCAGTCAAGAGAAGAGAGTCAGGAAATAAATAATCCCCAAATCCCTCGCTGGACTTTCCAAATCAGATATAACTTGCCACTGTTTGGAGAACAGAGCTTTATAGTCCAAATGCCAATAAATTGTTAAGCTTTTGCTTCCTATTCCAAAAGCTACAGTAGTTGGTATAAATTAGTTCTTAGGAAAAACTACATGTGGGACATGGCCCTGTCAGCTCGCCGCTGGCCTGTGCCCTGTCCTCCCCAGTGCTTCTCGGACTGCTCTGGATCCTGCGGTGGCCACTCTGGAGGGATTTCTCTTGATTTGTCCATTTTTTTTTTTAACAGGGTCTTTCTTTGTAGTTCAGACTGGCCTTGAACTCACTATGTAGCCCACGCTGGCCTCAAACTCATGGCGAGCATCCTGTCTCAGCTTCCCTAGGGCCGGATTACAGATGTGTGCCACCACCCCCGGCCTCTGTGTCTTTACAATTCAAAAAATGGCCCCATTTCTTCCTTCAAAATCTCATGATCAGAGCTTTCAAAGAAGTGACACTATGCTCCTTTGGCCTTTACTGTATGTGCTTTTCCAGTTACCACCAAACTCATTAAAAGCGCTGCTCACAGTCTTCATTGACCTATCAGCGTTGAGTCCTTACAATCCAAACTGGCACATGGAAGCTGTCCCTGCTCAGCCCTGATAGGACAATGAGTGAACACTGACAACTAGAGTGACTGCTCTTGGAAATAGACCATTTTTTAGGGTGAACTGAGCCCCACATTTCTTTGTATAATAGCTCCAACAGGGAGTAGATGGAAATAGTTCATCTGATTTTATTAATTATGGAGGTCAAAATCGTGATAGGTAAAAGACCTATCCTGCACTCACACTTTTTATATCCAAAGGAGAGAAACGCTTCTTATCTTTGTACAGCATTTCTCTAGCACAGAGAGTTGGAAAAGGGAACTAGCAACAGTACAAGCCCGGCTAAAAGAAAGCTGCACCGGAACTACGATACTGTGGTCACAACATGCCAACCCCCTCCAGTGTGCAGCCTAACCCTCTCTAACCTGACCCTCAGATCTGATGCCATGGAACTTCTGGCCACTGTCTGAGGCCTCTAGTTCCCCACAGGACAAAAAGATCCAAAGCATGCTGGGGCCTTTTGAACGGACAACTGTCAGCCTCTGAAAGGGCAGAGATGCTGACACTTCTCCAGGTGACCCTAAGGAAGGGAGGGCTGGCCAAAGGAGGGAAGGACTTCAAAGAAACCTCTTCTGGAAGATCCAAGAGCAGAAAGATTTGCAAAGCAATTAAAAACAAAAATCATAGGCCACGTTTACTTATGTAGGCCCAAATCCCCATTCTCGTGCCTTCCACGTTGTTCTGTACTTTTCCTTCTGGATGGGCTCGAAACTGTGATAGCTACCATTTTTTTAAAAATGGGTTACAGATAGGCTTAAGGTGAAAGGGCATGAGGTGAGCCCATGTGTGGTGGGGTGGGCCTGATCTTTGCATTCTCTTTGGATCTACAAAGCCATCAGGCTCTTAAGGTGGATCAGCAAGCCATGGCCTTACGAGTCTTCATCTTCCCCAGGAATATTTTTATATGTTATACATTTGTGATATTATACACAATTATATATGTTATAATATATTTGCAGTATTATGTACTTGTGGTATATTTTCAGTAATAATAAATGTATGAATTAAGTATTAGGTACAAAAAAGTAATAACAGTATTTTTAGCATGTGAACCTGCTACTACCTGTTATCAAACACTTGGAATTTCCCACAATGTGCAGCGACTTTTCAAAGACTTCTAGTGATGTGCTGCAGTAGGAGTAAAGGCCTTACTGGCTTTGCATGGCTGAGTGGAGAGCCCCACCGCACACACAGACATGCAGGCACCTGGCATATTAGTGTACTGACTGCAAACAGAAAGGATGGCAGAAGGGCTCTGAAATCTCCATCACCAGTCTCCAGGGCAATGCGCATCCTAAGCCAGACACAGAAAGCTGCTCTTCCCGAGGCCGCGGGGACAGCCTCACACTCCTTGGGGCTTGACTTGAGCATCTGCACCACAGCTCATCCTGAAATCCACTTCCGATAGAAATTCCAGATCCTATTAAAGGGATGGTGAGTGCCTGATCCATCACATTTGGAGATAAGGATTTGGAGAAGTCCCTAAGATGAGCTGAAGTTGAGATGGTGAGACCCTGTAAATACGCGGCTAGCCTTATAAAGGGAAGCCTAGAGACTCCCGTGAGCAATCTCACAGCTCTCCACCCCGGGCTGCACTGGAACTCTACAGTGTCTCCGCCCACAAGGACAGCCTCTCCAGAGGATCCACGCTAAGGCCCTCCACCTCTCGAGCTGGATGAGCAAGCCCTTGCTCTTTATAAGTCACCAGTGGCCTGCAGTGACAGCACTGAAAACAGTTCAGGTCCATACCCTCTGTTTTCATGATGTGAAGTCTTTCGTCACAATCAGTAGCCTTTGACCTTCAGCCCATATCTTTCTGAAGTCAAATTCTATCCATCAGACGTCTCTGGGAGGCAGGTTCATTGTCTCAGCCTTTCAACTTTCTTTTCTATCTTCCAACTCTGAATCTGGTGTCCCCATTATTTTTACCACTGAATGTGCCAATTAAAATTCAGTTGGAAAGTATGCTTTGCAAAAACATGATTAAAACAAAGAAACAATTTCACTTAATACATTTTCAAGCAGATTATTTTAGCTGTTAAGTTTAACTAAAATAGAGAACAAATCTAGGGCAATCAGTTCATAGATTTTATTCTCTGTTCTCTTTTACTATTTTTCTTTCTCAAATGTGTGTTTAATCTACCCCCGCAGTTCTGAGCTGAAGTACCTCCAGTCATAATAGTAATTCAATCTTCTAAGCACATATTTCAGCCCATTTGAACACACTAAAATAATTCCTTGTAAGAGCTGAGTAAACAGCCAGACAAGTCTTAACCTAACACATCGCCATGTAGCTTGGTAATAGAAAGTCTAGCCTGAGCTCATGGCCCAAACTCCTTGCTATGCATCAGATGACATTCTCAGGAAGAGATTTTGTTGCTATGACATCAGGAAATCATGAGGTGATGAAATCTCTTCTCTATCAGGAATATTTATAAAGAAAAAGATTGGTGATTGCCTGTTCTATGTTTCTGTTTACAACCAATGTTAATCCGGGAGAAATGATTAATATTGATGTTAATATGATCTTATTAAAAAAAATCAGAGCCAGATTTTAGCTAATTTCTGATAACATCTAGAAGCTGTCAGTAGATTCTGCAATATCAACACTACACTTTCGTATTCATTAACATGTACCAACAGAACAAATATGAGAGAATGAAATGGAAACCACAATATTTACATTCTCTATTGAGGTTACACCGAGTATCAGTTTATTTTGAAGCATAATAAGCATATCTTTGACATGTGTGGAATAAACTCTGCAAAGCTGAAAATATTTGCCAGTCTGTTTAAATTAGATTATCTTGAGCTATTCCTAAATCCCCAACAAACACGGAAACATAGTTTTGTATTCTACATGTATGAACTTGGTGGACAATAAAGATTTGCATAAGATCTTCTCTCCCTCTGAGGCCAAGGTTTGTTTTCCTTCATTAGTTTGTATGAATTCAAACTGCAGACTCTCTGGATCAGGCAGATTGTTTTTTCAAACTTTTCTTATATCAAAGTTATTTGAGCTGAACCTCAGAGGATACAACACAACCTTATAAATCTTTCGCTAATTTGTCCTTCCTTACAGAGAAGGAAGAAGTAAACACATTTAAGTGAAGATGAAAATCAATGGTTTGTAGATTAAAAAGCTCTCATTTTATTCCAGCTCAATATGGTAAGATGCTGACTACACAACTACACTTCAGAGAAAGGTCAAAAAATAATTTTCTGTGTACATATTCGTTTCCCATGGCCATTGCAAAGATATTGTAAAAAAAAAAATCACACATTTGTTTACTGAAAACAAAATTCATTTATTAGAATTCTGGGAGCTAGAAGTCTAAAGGCAGCAGGGTTGGGCCCGAGCCACAGTGTCACTCAGCAGGACTGCACTGGGCTGCTAAGCTCTACCGGCTCCTGGCCCCACGAGGCGGCTCCTGGCCCCACGAGGCGGCTCCTGTCCCCACGAGGCGGCTCCTGTCCCCACGAGGCGGCTCCTGTCCCCACGAGGCGGCTCCTGGCCCCACGAGGCAGCTCCTGTCCCCACGAGGTGGCCTCAGCCGTCCAGCGTCGGCTCCTGGGGTTGCACTGCCTTGTCTTCCTTATCGTCAGCTCCTAAACTCACTCCTATGAGGACTCATGGGCCTGAATTCAGGGCACATTCTACAAAACCAGGCTAATCTCCCACAGTCCACATCTCCTAGCAAATAACATCAGAAGAGACGTCTTTTTTATTAAAAGGGAAAAGGTTCAGGCTCCAGGAACTAGAACTAGCACGATGGCCTCATGTAGCCACGATCCCTTGTACTAAAATCTGTATGGCTGCTAACATGTGTTAGACAGCATTTCTGAAGCTATAGATTGTCACCAGTCAAGAGAATCCCAAGGGACCCAGGAGATAAGAGCGCTAAGTGATGCTGTTGTTAGGATGCGAGTGACGGAGGACACGGTTTGCCACTTGCCGTGCTTCTTGCAGGGTATCGGGCTCCTTCTTTTATTCCCCACTTTCCATTACGTGTTGCTGCCACCATAAAGCACCTGGCCGTTCTCCACTCATTCGTACAAACACCCCCTGGAGAGGCCCTGGAACTTGGTTCCATGATTTAGCTTTCTGTATGTGTATGGTCTAATTTTCATTCTTTTACAAGAGCAAAATGACGCATTTCACTCATAAGAGCTATTTCCCAAAAGAAAAGGGGCTACACTTAGAAGACAGAGGAGCATTACTCTTTAGACTACAAAAGTAAAAATATTTGAGGTAGGAAAACCTGTTCTGTGATTTGGAAGAAGTCCTTCTACATTTCTAAGACCCATTTTTTTTTAAAAAAAACATTTTTCAAATGTCATAACCAACTCGAGTTTTTTAGGTTTGTTTCAAAGATTATTCAATTAATATATATTGGTACCTCGGTTCATGAAATCGATTCCTTCCATGATTCTGCTTACAACCTGAGTCAGATGAGACCCAGACCAAACCAATAGTTAGGTTCATTGCTGACCCTATGGAGAAATCTAATTCAGCTCTTGTACAGTTCAGTTTGCTAGCAAAATAGTGGGGAAAACTAAATTGTGGGGAAAACTGAGATTATATAGGATTATGCCATATATATATATATATATATATATATGATTATAGCATATATATAATCATAGCATATATATATGATTACAGCATATATATGCCAAGTACTTGGCACATGGCAGAAACTAACGCAGCATGGGATGTAAGCCATTACTGGTATGCAACACGTTGTAGTCTTGAGGTTACGTAAGTTGAAAAATAAGTGAATGTTCTTTTTCATTGCATGCAAATAGCGGATACTAATGAATTTTAGGATTATAGAGAAAAAGGGTAATTTATTCTTTTCTTTCAGACCTGATTTGTATTTCAAAATGCTTGGAAGATTGAACTTCTTGATGGACGACACCACCTATCTCATGATGTACATCAAGCACTTGTTGCCCAGCTAATACTTGTGGCACTAGAAAGAGAGAAAACAGCTGTTGCCATAAGTGAGGTGTGTTTGCTTACTCATCATTTCTTGAGTGAATGTACACAACAATTGTGCTACAACCAGATTTTACCAGCAGGTTTCCCGCCAGGTGATGGTTTGTGCATCTCACCAGCAGGATGTACTGTCTGATGGGTCGTTAGTTCAGTTAATGAAGACGTATGTGTCGGGCAAGAACACAGGTCAGGTGGTGCGGAATCACATGAGACAAATAGGGCCACTCCATATTCACAGAGTTCTAAAAGTCTTTCAGAAATTGGGTGCCTAAAAGTCAGACTGACCTTTATAAATTTTTTTCATAGTTTCCTCTGTTGAATGAATGATCATTTAGGAGTTTCATAAATGCCAAGTGCTCCTAATATATGATTGCAATTAAGTCTCACAAGCACCTCTGAGGCTTGCTGTATCCCCTCTCACTCGAGGAGGAGGACGGGGCTGGGCCGACCTGCTCCTACTTTCCAGCAGCAGCAGCGCGTGCGTGTCCTGAGCGTCCAGCTCTACCTGGCCCATTCTACCTGTGGTTTAAGACCTCAACATGACACCCGCATTGACTTGTTTAAAAGTGTACAAGGCTTTCTGGCAAAATCAAAGCGGGGAATGCAAAGCATAATAAATTTATTATTTGTAACAGTGTTTAGCCATTTGAAGTGAAAATGCATAATAGCATCACGAAAGCTTAGGACAAAACAGTAAGTACAACTTACGATCACTACCATTATGAGAAATATGTATGTAAACATTTGATGGCAAAAAAGGTCAAACTAATAGCAGCTGTCTAGGAAGTCTTTTGAATGTTTTATTAGTCATTTAAAGAAATTTTAGAGCAGAGGAGAGGACTCTCTGAAGCATGGGAGAACATTCCCTGTCTGTTCTTATAGGAATTCAGTCTCGGACCTTCCACACGCTCACCCATCTGCAGAAACACTGCAGTACCATTTCTTACCAATTCTCTGCATGTTCACAAGCATGCTGCTGACCCTTCACATCCCCACACCTGAGTTCATGCCATTCCTAGATGGATATGACCGCTGAACTCAAGATAAGTAAAATTTTGTGAGGAATTAGTGTCCATATTCAGACACGTTGCATGATATTCCCAGCACAACCATCAGCTTTTCTCACTCTCATCACTTCTTAACAGTATGGATTACTTTTTACTGACTTAATATAGCAAATACTGGTTAAATGTTTTCATAAACTTTCTTAAGTGATATTTTTATACACCATGCTTTGACGTAGGATAATAAATGGATTTCACTCTGGCACTGTCCTAAGCCTGCTCCAGAATTCTTGCATGTTTATAAATCTCCTGTGAGCTGAGAATGTGGAATCTAGGTGCAGTGCACATTGTGCTGTGCTGCTCTGAACTTCATTTATGCAGCTCGTGCCATGACACCTGGCCAGCTGAAGGCCAGAGTTTGTACTCTGCCAACTCTTCAAAAGGCCTTGAGCACCATATTTCCAACGTGCTGAAGGATGAAGATGGAAGACAAAGAACTCAGACTCTACGCTCTGCAAAACGTCACTGTCTTAGTTTAAGTGTCCTGGAAGCAGAGCTTGAAGAGGGCTTGAGTAGACATGACGCACATGGGGCACGCTTCCAGGAGGAAAGGAAGGAGTCAGACAGACAGCGAAGAGAGAGGAAGCCAAGGGAACAGGCATCAAGCAGGAGCCGACCTTTGGCCTGATTCCACGGGATCTTGGGAGCAGTAGCCACTCCGGGCCTGCCTGCACCTTGGAAGGAGCAGGTCAGCCTCTTGTACCCTGGTGACACTGAGTCCCTGGCTATGCAGCGAGCAGGCGCAGAGGTGGGCACCAAAGGCCGCACACAAGGAGGTGCTTTCCTGCTGTGACAGAGAGACCTCCTTTCCTCGCCCTCACTGCAGCAGGGAGTTCGTCAAGCATGGTAATAAAGCGATCAAGCTGGGCACCCAAAGTGACCCAAGTTGTACAAGAACAAAAGCTTCAAGCTACAACAGCACTAGATTGTTAAGAAGAATCCACAGCAGCAAGAAAAGGAGACACATCTCAAAACAAAAACTACAGAATCTTTAGCTTGTTGAGCAGTGTTTGCATTATCTGTAGCTCCTGCCCTTATCAGGAAAAGGACCTAACAACCTGACTCTTCCACATGGGAGTGTGTCACGGCAGACACGGCTGCTTCTGATTTCTCACGTCTAGGGACAAGCTCTTGAAGTTGCTCCTTAGATCATGTTCATCTCATCAAAAATTTCACATGTGTGACTCAAACTGAAAAAGAAGGGCCTCTCCACTTCCTTGGAACGAGCCTTCTCTCACTGGTCACACAGCCTGGGTTTGCTGTTTTGTTTTTAAGTCAGAAATCAAGTCCAAAAGAATGTCAAGCTGAAATAAAAAGAATGATTCTCTCAAGTCTTAAAATATGCTTCTCTATAGAAAAGGACACAGTCAATATGGAAATGGTTTTGATCAGGTGAATACGGCAGTATTAAGCCACAGTGTTCATTCCCCACACACGCATATATTTAGACACATATTAGGATTAAAGCAACACACTCAATGATGTGTCAGATAAAAGGGAACCTCAAGTTTGGGAGAAATGCTGGAAATTAGCAAAACATTGTAGAAACTCAATCCATGACACACACGCGGGCATAGTCGTGGTGGTGGGAGCACATGTAACAGAGCTCCAGCCTTGAGCATCTGGCTTCCTCTTGCCTCACATCCTTGAAGGCCACTCCCTTAGCAGGATTTGTGGTTCAGGTAACCTAGACAGGGACGGGAAATTCGGATACATTCACATAACGGGCTGGCTTGTAGAACACAGGCACCTGATTCCGGCCTCGTCCCTTTTCTTTCAAATTGCAGCTGAAGATGTGATTCTTGTCTTGGAAATTTTGTATTTGGGGGGACAACACAAAGAAGTAATACAAGGTCTGCAACTCTAGTACCACACAGATGCCGCAGAATAAAGTCCGGATATTTGTAAGAGGGGAATGTGAAATTAAATTCCCTGAATCATTCTCAAAAGAAATGGATGATGCACTTCCAATGACTAGGGAAAATTTGTGTGTCTTCTGCACAAAACTAGACCATGGTGACTAGCTATTGCTGCTGCTGCTGCTGCTGGAGGTTTGTAACTCATGAAGTAATGCCGAGTCATGAAGACGCCTAGGTTTTCCCACTATCTTCTTGTCTGCTACTATGCCGGCTGCCTTCAACTGGTCCTGTGATCAAAACTATTTGAGCTTAGCTTTATGGTGTCTCCTTCCTTCATCCTTCAATTTGTGTCTCTTGAAGAATTCTGAGAATGTTTGAAGAACTGACAAAGAGGCATTTTCTCCTTTATGCTTTCTCCCCGGGGACAAGGACCTCAAAAGCCCAGGGCCCTGGCTACCTCACATCCTCTGTCTCAGGTGCTGTTCCTTCCTGCGCCCTCCCACAGGATCCTCCTGTGTGATGAGACAAAAACCTGAATGTACAGAGACTCCTGCGGGCCAGGGTGCAGCAGTCACAGGGCAAGAACTTCCGGGGGAGGCAGGTGCTATTGAAACTGTTCAGTGTGTCTGGTTTCTAGGACCTGCACAGATCGCAAAGCTCTGTCTGACTTGGCCCTAGGACCTGCTTCTAATTTCTGGCTTCTTCATAAGAAAACTACTGAAGCGTGCTCTGGCTCCCTCCTCTACCCTCAGCCTCCACGCAGCCTGACTTCCTCCTTCCCTCCAGTGCTGCTGCTGAGGGGCTTCTGCCCTGCCCGACCTTCTTGCTTCAGCCTGTTCTTTGTTTTGTAGCCCTTGTGCTTCTTTTCTGGTTTCTGATTCTGTGTAAAGGATCAGGCTGCTTCCCACAAAGTAAGTAAGTAATATAATTCAGATCAGTAACAGGACATTTCTCTAAAGTTCTAAGCTTGTGAAAGTCACTGTTCTCGCAGCTTCTGTCATGCTTCTAGCAGAGTAAGTGTAGGTTCTAATGATAGCTGGTCCAAGAAAAGTTTGACCAAAGCGTGGCTCATTATTTATAATGGCTTAATGGTTTATTTATTGGCTACAAGGAGATAGTAAGGGTCAGCTATTAACATTTTAGTGATGAAAACTTGCCCTTATTTGAGGGTGAAAAGATTCACTGCTTCTAGTTTCCAAGAGCTGAGAGGGCTCCAAGGCAAGAAGGATTCTCCACACCAATACTTCAGCTCACTTCCTTCCAGAAAGGAATTGGTAAGATAGCCACAGATGCAGAGCACTGCTGGGTCCCACGACAGGAAGGGCAGAAGTACAGAGGAAAATGCTGCCTGAAAGTGACCCTAGATCTTACTCCTTTGGGTTTGCAAAACACAATTTTGAGAGCCCAGACGTATACTCTGAACCAGAGCTGGGTTATGCGACCTTCCCAGGGAGAAAGTAGCTGAGTCTGTGTCTAAAGCACTGGTGGGAAGGTGGGTGAACATATTATGGGATGTTGGAAGTAGGGGCTGCTGATGCAAAGCAGGCAGGGAAAGAACTCAGTTTCAGTGCCTCAAATTGCTTCCTGCTGTCCAGACCTCCTGAAGGGTTTCGTGGGAAAGAACTACTGATTTGGATACGGAAGGTAGCAGTCAGGCCCTGGCACAGGTGACAGCACACGCCTCCATCTGGCAGGTACCTCATGAGGGGCTATCAGGGCGCTGAAGTTAAAAGCAGAGGAGACAGGAAGCAGTTGGTGAAGTCAGGGATAAAGTGTGATAACTCACCTGACACATCTCTTTTTCTTTTAAAAATTTACTTATTTATTTGGTACATGGTCTTGCTACGCAGCTTGGACTCAAGCTGATCCTCCTGTCTCAGCCTCCCCAGAATTGGATTTACAGTCATGCACCACCACACCCAGTTTTGGTGGCTGGCCTAGCACCCTGGGGCAGGGCTGGCACAGCATGCAGTACCAGAGTTCGAACCCAGGTCCTTGCCCCTGACAGGAAGGTGCTTAGACCACTGAGCTATCTCTCGAGTCTCCAAACCTCTTTTTCTATAGGGAGGAGGACTAATTCAAGCTTCATTAGAGCAGAGCTGTCTTCTCAATGGTTTCTTTGGTAGGCTTTTGAGGATCTTAGAAGAGCATATACTTCTATTATGACATGAAGATACATGTTTTCTTTTATGGATACAATTTAGAAAGTAAATAAAATGTCCAGATTACATTATTATATTGCGATAAATTGGGGTTTAAAGGTCGATTTCAGATCATGACAATTTAGTGCACACATAGTTTGAATTAGTTCCTGCGAATGCCGAAGCTGAAGTGATCTCCTTAGATACCATTCACCTTCACATAGAAAGAAATGATTCTCTACAAGTAGGACCAACTGCTTGAATCAAGACTGGTCTGCCAGTATCAGCCCTGCTTTTGTTACTAACCTTGCAAACTTAACCATTCTCAGAATCAGTTTTTTAGTAAAGGTAATGGATTTTAAAAAGTCAACAGAATAATCCATATGCACAGTTAAAGAGAAAAAAGCCTAAGTACGCTTCACTCTAGAAAAGGCAGTTTGGCTACCCTGTCAGTTTTCCTTTGCGTTTTCAGAAACACAGCAACAACCTGACAGGAAGGCTATAACATATATGCAAATTGATGATCCAGTTTTGATCAGCAGAATTGCAAACATGGATAAGAATCAGTGAAATCATCATTGACAAAACATACGTGAATGTTTAACAAACATGTTATCAGCCAGGTTCACACACCCGTGCAATCAGTACAAAATGATTGACTGTCAGAGCATCTTGATGTAAATGGTTCTATCTACTGATCTACTCAAAAGGAAAAACTAAGCTTTGAGTTTGAAAAAAACTTGTATTCCCTTTAGTTAATTAAAATAGCCATCTAAAGGTAAAAACCAGGGCCAGTGAGATAGTGGACTAAGCACCTTCAGAGGTTCCATCCCCAGCACCACAGGCCATGCCAGTGGCAGCCCCTCCTCAGCTTACTGAGCTGGCCACTGAGCTGGGCCATGGTGCTGCATGCCTGTAATCCCAGGGCTCTCGAGGCTGAGAACAGGAGAATCACTACAAGTTCGAGCTGTGTGGCGAGACCCTGTACCAAATACATAACAAAAAATGTTAAAGCTTTAAAATTTATAATTCATCTTTGCAGAGTGGAGTAGTTGTGTCAAGTATTGTTGCTCTGTTTCGTTTTTAATCTAAAGAAGGAGAGGTAGGTGTGCAGCTTTAATTACTGAAATGTGAACTGGAGTTTTGTGATGTCAAAGTTGTTTTCAAGTAGTTACGCAAAATGTATGAAAGCGAAAGATTTTTCAACAAAGGGCAGCTTTGAGGGATAGTTAGGGATTATGTGGTGATGTCAGAAAGCACAGTAGCAGCACAAGGATGCAAGAGCAGCACACACAAGTTCTCAAACTGTTTACTGTTGTTTGTACAAGAGGAAACTCGTGAGGTGCTCATTCACTTGGGCTGTTGAGAATATTCTATTTCCACTCAAAAGCCAAGAACTACGAACAACTATACTAATTTATTTTTAGTGAAACATTGCTAAATCTTCTAGTGCTTTCAGCCAACACCTCCTGGAACAAGATGACTACATGTGGTGATACAATACGAACGAAGCCTGGCTTTTACTTTATGACCTGCTGTAAAACATATCATGCTTAAGTGGGGGCATGTCCGGGTTCTGTTTTGGGGAAAAGAAGAGAAAAGCCTTGTTCTGTGACTTTAAGTGCTCATGGAAAGTTAAGAACGCTGGCTGCTGGCTACATCGTGTTTTTGGAAGAAGTACTTGCAGCCAAGTCTTAGCTCTATGGTTAAAAAAAGCGGAAGACCATTGCTGGTGACAGAACTATAAAGAGAATAGAGTAGATATGAGAAAGAGATAAAAAAATTGCCAAGTATAATTAGCCATGAGCACGAGATAAAAGTTACCTTCACCTACAGAAAATGGCAAGACAAAGAATGCATAAAAGTGGGGTGGTGTGCGAGGCTGAGGGTTAGTACACACACCTCGTCGTGCTGAGTCCCTGGGACACACAGTACTGGGTGCACTTAGCAAACAGGAAACTGAAATCGACGTGGGAAAGAAAGACTTAGGAAGAATTCAAAACAGTGGATAGATCACAAAATCATCAAGGATGCAGGAAACGGGGCGACCAATCATGTCTAACTTTTTGGAACATGAATGACCTGATTTTTCTTCACCTCCTTCCTAACTGTTTTGGTTGCAGTTGGAAGACAGTCTCACTCATTCTCACGCCACCTCCCGCCTGCCTGTCTGCTTTGGACTAATCAGATGTTTCTTTCTCTTCTCATAAGCAGGTCTTCACATCTGATCCCTGGACCTCCATGTCTGTCACTGATAGATTCTCTTTGGCAGAATTGAAAGCCATTATATATGAGGTCATTTAAGACAGTCCAGATTAAGACAGAACTAATTTCCATCTCAGGGTAAACGAGAAACTGAAGTTACCTAGCCTGTGGTCCCTATCCTTCCCAAGGAAAGTTAATTTAGGTCATTTTCTGATACCCTGCCAGGACAGCAACTGTTCCCAGGAAGGGAACTAGACAAAGCATGACACAATGCAGGACAAGCCAGTCTGCTGAGACAGAGCCCACCAGGGCCCTCCAGCCTCCCAGGATGCGGATCTCACAAGGTTTAAGGATACACATTCTAAAGCAACATTCAGATATCAAATTTAGAGTTTTTGATTCACTTAACACAAATACATTCAGGAAATATGTCCGGCATAATTAGGATTTTATTATGTACTTATTTCAGTGGAATCTTGATGAGAGAAAGAAAAATGGAAACTCAGTAAGATTTAGGCGATCTGCAAAAATCATTTTAGAATCATGAAATTAAATATGCAGAATATCTTGCTCATGACAATAGATCAGGAGATACATAAATTTCTCATTGTTTTCTAGAATGGAATTGGCCTGAAATTAAAAAATACACAAAGTATTCTGGACTCGAACAACATCTTTTTTTTTTTTTTTCATTCTCTGCAATAGTCTCCTTTAGGTATGTGACATATTATAAAAAATTTGTTATTTTAAAATATTTTTGAAATAAAATATGACATTGAGGACAAACCAACTTCAGTTTAATTTAAAAAAGTGTGCCTTTAAAACTGATTTCCAAAGCAATATAAATCTCTTTCCTTCCCT
>NDGN011341793.1:0-11177 GCA_002564285.1 Tympanoctomys barrerae | reverse complement strand
GAAGAAGAAGAAGAAGAAGAAGAAGAAGAAGAAGAAAGAGGAAGAAGAGGAAGAAGAGGAAGAGGAAGAAGAAGAAGATGAAGATGAAGACGACGAAGAAGAAGAAGGCCATGTACAAATCCCTATCTCTGATTTCTGAGCATCACATCACAGTAGCTGAACACCCCTGGACCGAACTTTCAGATGAAAATCCACTGACTGTTTTAGACTGGTGGGTGGGGGATGTAGAGGTAAGGTGGGGGCAGGGCAGGTGCTCCAGGTAGGCATGGCCCCTACTTTTTCTCTTTTTAGTACTGTGGATCAAACTCGGGACCTTGCACTTGCCAAGCAGGTTCATATCCTGTTGATATGATACCGCCCAGCCCTGAGCTGCTTCTCTTAACATGTTTTCAATTTTAGAAGCCAAATGCTCCTTTTGGGAAAAAATCCCATACACAGTGAACTCCTCTCTACCCTGATGTGTTAGAATCAACGTGCAAGGCCTCTGGCTCGACTTGGTGTTTAACCTCTAGTTTCTTTGCCTTAATACTGTCCTTTGTCAAGTCACATTGAGTCCGGGAACTTCCTGATGTGGCACTGCCATTTTGGTTCCGTGTGATTTTCCCTATGACCGTGCTTTCCTCTTTTTAGTCAATATAACAGGAATTTCATTGCTGTAATGCGAGAATGTTCTGAACATTCTGAATGTTCTGTTTCTTTTTCATGCCCCATATCTGGTGTATTTTTCATTACCCATTTTAACAAATTCATCTAAATGCCAGTTTTATTAAGTTTATTTCTCCTGAATAAGGATAGGATATTTGGAGACCTATTTATAATTGAACAAAGCTAAAAGCTTTAATAAAATAAAAAGCATGTAGTAAGCCTTTAAAAATCAGTGTGTTTAATAAAATGCTGCTTTATTTTTCTGAATAAATGTAGAAATAATACTGGGACATTTCACATCATTAAAGTCATATGTGTCTATTAAGCCTTCTCATTTAATTGAGGTTTAAACCATGCTGCAATTGTAAATTTTAAGAGCCTGGAAAGGATTTTTTTAACAATTAACCATGGATCTTTTTTTAAAAAGGAAATACTATTAAATACTTTTTTTATGACTTTCTACTTTGCCTCTTTGTTTTAATTTTACTCTCCAGTGGGCCACGTCCTACAATCAGTTCTAGGAGAAGAAGAATGAAGATTAAAAAGAAAGGATTAGAGGGAGGTGTGTGGAGGATAAAAGAATGGCTCATGTGTTTCCTTTGAATAGTTTATTTTCTTAATTGAAAAAAAAAAAAGAGCTTAGCTCCCAGAAACGCCAGGCACTGAATCAATTGTTTTCTACATGCAAAGTAGATCAGTGATCCTGTTTATTAATTCCTGAAACAATTTACACTACTGGGTGGAGGCATTCCCAAAACGTGTGCTTTACTATCCTTCAGTAGGAACTTTAGCAGACAGGGAGAGACCACATTTCATGAGATCTTGTTAGAAGCCAGAAGGAGGACTTCCATTTCATCAAGTAAAAAAATAGCTAAATTTTTTGATAGTGTGCCAAAGCATTAATAAGTAATTTCCTTATATTTAATATGGTATATAAAGTATAATAAAATTCATGGTACATGAGTTATATACATGTGCAAATTGGCTATGATGAATGTAATCTTTATGAAATGCAAAGGAGTACTAATAAGAGTCATGACAAAGATCAATGTTGAAATAAAAATGTAGTACATTAAAAATGGATTGGCATTAGTTTCCTTTAAAGTACTCACAATATTCCACCTTTCTTCAAACACAGTTATCCTGTCATTTTTGACAATATCTTTTCACTGTAGTGTTTTCTAAAGTATGAATTTCTCACATATTTCAATTACCCCTTATGTGTAGCATGATATTTCCTTTCTTTTCTCTCTTACCCTGTCCTCCTAACTTTCTTAGCAGCCTCCATAATATCCTCTATGCACTTAGAAAGAGAAGTTTATTTTCATGTCCTGACATAATTGAGCTGGTTATTTCACGAAGCTGAGAGGTTTTCCCAACAGAATTAGTGTGGCAGTTTGGTGTCAGACTCATGATTCTTACAATTAGCTTAACAATTTCAAGGCAAAAAAACCTCACCAAAACACTCATAAATAGATGGCTTAAGACATCACATTTTTGCATCATTGTACATCTTTTAATTTATCTTCACAGAGCTCAAATTTTAATGGTGATTTGTAACTAGATTTTATATTCAGATAACTTGAAAAAGTACTTGAAATGCATACCTTGATAGGTACATGTACATCCATATCTTGACTTTTTGTGAAGAGCTCTTTACTTCCTCAACTCTTCAATCCATTTTTACTACAGAGTTGAACAAATTGAATAATGTACTCCAGCTTGCGCAACTCATGTCACTGCTAGCACTTAAAAAATAATGATCCCTGATTTATTAGTCTTGGTTGCAAGCTAAAAATAAATTATCCTCCTCATACAATGAGAGGAATGTTGGGACCCATTTTGTCATTTATTTAAAAAGCAAAGCAAGGTTTTTCCTCTCTTTTTATTAACTTTTATGAAAAATGATGTACAGAAAGAACCCGTATTAAAATGTTGCTTCACATTTTGATTAAAAATCCACATGTTTGATTTAGGCATGAATGAAATATTAAATATATTCTGTTTTTAAAGAAAATACCTCCTGAAATGTGGGCTTTAAGGATTACTTACTCATCTTACATTTATTTGATTATTTGAATTTTATAAGGTGCTAACTTGTGAAATCTCAGTATACTTTTAATTGGAAACCATACATCACTTAGTTATCCTTAAAATTCGAAAGACATGGAGGACTTATGCAATGTACAAATCTTATCAATTCAGGGAGTCATAACTATAGCTTGATAACTTACACAAATTACTTGATTTGTTCAGCAAATAATTGCAGTTACGTTTATGTTAAAACTATGGACTAACTAGGAAGAGAGTATGCAATGTGTTAATTACTGAAACTGTCATACCAATTTGATTTGAAACTGTCTCATTGCTATTTGTCTCTCAATAAAATTAATAGGAAAAAATAAAACAAAACTATTTACTAGAGAACAAAACTTCTGTCCTCATGGAGCTCAGATGCTGGCAGCAGAGGCCCTAAGTAAACTCATAAAAGTGATCGGTACAGAGTGCAAGAACCTCTGTTAAGGAAACAAACACTGCGTAGTGTGATTCAGGTCTTAGGAGCACATGTTTCATTTTTTAGACCAGCACAATAAGTTTTAATTCTGAGTGTTAATTAGTTACTTTCATAATGTACCAAGTGAAGTAATGATACAAAAGATGATGTGATTGGAACAGTGTTTGTCTAGTTTAAATGGCTGAAAAGGGAATTCACTTGAATCTTATTCTTTTTATCTTGATATAGTCATCTGTCTTTATGGTTAGAAATAAGATATAAAATTACAAACACAGTCTATGGATTTTCTAAAGTATGTAGAATATGTTTTTCTTTTTATCTTCTTTTTAATTTTTTGACTGATTTTACCACTTATATCTGATAATCTGAACAACTAGTTTAAAGACAACATAACAATTATTGGATTCCTACCATTTTTTTAGTAAAATTCTGCATTGTTTCTAACATTTTTTAAAAAAAATTATTGTCTTTAAAAAATTATAAAAGAATACTAAGGTAAATTTCAATATAAGGTGTGTATGATTGGTGGCATGTGGTCATATTATCAGAGTTTTGGAATATTCAACACAAATTCATCTTCATGTAATGAGAGATGGGATATATTTCAGTGAATTCACTTAGCACGAATAGAAATACAATGGTGATTTACCAACATTCTTCTATATGTAAGATGAATTAGCATTTTTGACTATTTTATACGGTTTAAAAGAAATATTAGACAAACTGGTACACAAGTACAGCACAATCTCACCATGATCTTGTACAATCTCCACAAAAGCAAACACATGAAGATTCTACTGTGAAATACGTAGTAATACATAACACAAATGCCACTTTAATCTTTAAAATCTTCATAGCAACAAGTTTCTATGTTCACATAAGTGCTTCTTCATTTATATCTGTCTTTGGATCAATATACCTGATATTAAAGGGACTTCATTGTACTGGTCATATTTGGTCATCCCCTGAATAATAAGAATAATTTTTGTCATGTATTATCCCAATATATTTTTAAAACTTTATATGGAGCTACTTTTCATAATCTGGTTCTTACTAGGGGGCCTTTAAAATGTCATCACTCAGTAGAGTTTAAATATTTGTGCTTATACAAATATTATAAAAATTAAATATAATTTTACAAATATTGAAAGTAAACACAAGTCTCGTTGCCATTTTCTTCAAATATGTTATGGTAGTTTTAAATTGAAAGCAAGAGGGTATGTATTTGCTAAATTAAATCTATTGCTTAATACAAGCACTTAGAAAAATATAACAGTGAGAAAATTGCATGAATAGTTTGAAGATTATTATTATTTTAAAAAACTTTTACTTATTTATTTGGTACAGGATCTCCCTACACAGCTTGGACTCTTAGTGATCCTCCTGTCTCAGCCTCCCCAGTGCTGGGATTACAAGTGTGAGCCACCACACAGTTTCTGTGGCCAGCACAGCAGGCCTGGGGTGGCAAGGCATGTGGTACTGGCAATTGAACCCAGGTCCATGTGCTTGTCTCACAGGCACTTGGACCACTGAGCTATCTCTTCAGCTTACTTTGGGGTTTCTTTGTCATTGATTTTCTACTACAGAAGTAAATTATATTGAAAATAACACAATTGGAAACCATAAGAGTTGTGATTTTAGAGGCTTTGCTATGCTAACAAGAGCTAAGACCTCATCACTTGAGAAAAAGCAGTGAAACACCTCACTAAATTTCATTTTTTTGTTCTCACTGTTTTAAAACATACATTCACGTACATCTTATTCTTCTTGTAGAGGACCTACTTTATGATTAATATGCCTAATAAAAGATTAAAAATGGAATAAGTAATGGCAAAACCTATAAAAATAACTTTAAAATCATAAGGAATTTTTCTTCTTATTCAAATTACAATTCATATTTGCATAATGTTTAACATAATTAAGGTCATGACTGTGAAAACACTGTATCACTCACCAAATTATTTGTGCAACTCCAAATTCTCTCATCTTGATTTATAACTATTTTATTAAAGATCAGATTTATATTATATGTGTATTTTAAATCATTAACAGTGTTTGTTTATGCTTATTGCCTTTTATTTCAAAAATGCAGAAGAATGTCTAAGGACTGGGAAGTAAAACGGGAACATATGTTATATTTCCACATGTTTGTTGTATTATAGGAGAAAATTATTTTGGTGCTTTAAAATTTCCTTGGTTTTTCAGTAGTCATTACAATACTAATCAATCACATAAATTGGAACTGCCCATTCAGTATTATTTCTGATTGAATTTATTTTATGTATTCTTAGTAGCTGAAACTTATTTATGTATATAATCTTGTTTGTAAAAATATTATTTTAAGGAAACATTAGCAAATTTACTTTCTGATCAATCAGAAGGCATCAATATTGTCTTTTCTTTTAAGAAAATATAGAAGTATAGCTGGTGTTGTCTATTACCATATACACAAAATGTTAAAATTTAGTAGTTTAAAAATTAATTCAAGCATAAAATAAAAATAATTGAATTTTACAAAAAGAAAAGATGTTGGTAGTCATGTATTCAAATAAGATATGGGAAATGTTACAAACTACAGAGAAATGCTCAACATTATCCACTATTAGGGAACAAAAATTAGATGCACACCAAGGTGTTGCATCAGACTCAGAAGAATCACAGAAGTCAAAGGATAGACAATAAGTTTTGACAAGAATGAAAAACGATTGGAGTTGTCTTCTACTGCTGATAAGAATGTACTATGGAACAGCCACTTTGGGAATTAACTGAAAATTTTAAAAGTGGAGTCACCATATGATCCAGTTAAACCATGCCTAAGAATATACTAAAGAAAAAACTAAAATATATATATTTACAAAAATCTTATAAACTAATGTTCAAATGATCATTCTTAACAATAGCTGAAAAAGTAGAAACAATTATCCATCAATCAATGCATAGATAAAATAAGGTATACGATAAAATATGCTAAAATAGCAAATACTCAGCAATGTATATAAGCATTAAAATATTATTTAAAGTGAAATAATTGAGTTATAAATGGTCACAAATGTTTCCATTTTGCTATGAATATGTATAACCGGCAAATGAATAAAGACAAAGAAAGTTAGCAGTTGAGAAGGCTTCAGGAATGGAAAACTGTGGGACATGAGGAGGTAGAGATACAGTTGTATTTGAAATAATGAAAATATAAAAATAGAATATGAAAACAACCCCACAAACATATCTAAAAACATTAATTGGTCCCTTTAACTGTCAAGGTTTATGATATGTAATTATAGTTATAAGTCCTATAAGGACTTATATTGGTCAGTGGTGGACACATGTACAAAAATGTTCTATGAGATTTTTTTTTCCAACACTAGGGATTGAATGTCCTATGAGATTTTAGTGGAGGTGGAAAATCTCTACTGTCTTGGTATCTTAATACCATAAGTCATAGATGTGTCATATCTTGGTGTCTCTGCTTGTGTTAAATAAACCTACTGAACTGGCAGTCATACAGGAGTATAGCACACATAATCATGGACCATAAGTGCCATATTATTCTGCTAGCAGTCTCATACAGCTCTTATTATTTATTGTTTCTCTTGGTTACATCATTTTTTTTCTCCTGCTCAATTTAATCTCATGTTGCTTTGTTTATCATGACCTTAAGTACAGTAGGATATATATATGTATGCATAGTATCTATAATAAATATATTATATATTTACATATAATAAATATAACATAATATAATATAGTATATAGCATAATATATTAATATAATTAATATGATATATGTATATCATTGTTATATATTACATAAATGTATATATTATGTAATTATATTGGATATTAACACATCTATAAATTTCTATATTATAGAAATATATTATATATAAATGTATATATAACATAAATATGTAATATCCAAATATAATAGCGTAATTATATGATATATACCACATGATATATAATATTATGTAGTAATGTATGTATGTATTATATTACATATAAAATATAGTATGTATATTATATATATTAGTCTGTGTGCTATAGGTCATACCATCTAGGAATATGTAGGTTCACTACATATGGTGTACATAATGAAATATCCAAACACCCCATATTCAGAATGTGTCCCTGCCATTAGTTAATGAAAGATCATGCAGTGCAGCAGCTGTATTTCTGCAAGAACATTAAGCACTTCCCTGATTACATCTTTGGTGAGTTTGGTATTTAGGAGCAGCATGGCTGGTTGGTTCTAGTTTAGGATATGCCATGATGTTGCAATTCAGCCATCACCTAGAACAGCGTAACTTCAAGGATTAAGGGGGCAGGAACTTCTCCTATGGCTCACTCACATAGCTGTAGCCGAACAGCCTGCTCTCATGGTAGGATCCTCCACAGTAGAGTATGAATGCATGCAAAGCATGGCAGGTGGCTTCCTGTGGAGGAAGTAACACAGAAGTGGTAAGCAGGAGCCATTCTGACACTGATGGTCAGCCTCAGACATAACGCACTGTCACTTCTGTGATTTCCCTTCTCGCTACAGCCCAAACGCAGTCACTATGGGAATATATTGCCCAAGGTTATTGGTTTAAGAGGTGAGAATCATGGAAGAAAATCTTTCCAAACCATATTTTTAACATCGAGTTAAACACATTTTATGATAAAACAATATTTGTTATAGGAACTCCTTTATTGAATTTGAAACATATATTCTTGGTGATATTACTAATGAATTCATGAGCCATGCTTATCAGATTAATTCATTCCATTTAGAAGAAGCCATTAAATATTATCATGTTTGCTATGACAGCTATAAAGGGATCACATGTCACTGTTATCACATTCCTGAGAAATTTTACAATCATTTTTTGATGGGCAAAATAATAAAGAGATAATAATTATATGTTAAAGATGTTTTTAATTGGATCAGAAGGTTACTTAATTTCAGTATTTTAAGAAAAGTAATTCTTGAGCAGAATTTTATTTACAAATTGTCCCCTGTGACTGATAGGTTGAAAATTACTGACATTTGTATTGTTACTTTTTAACTGCAGGTAAATTTACTTTAGGTGACTTAAATACATAGAGTTAACATTAATTGGTATAAAATGTTAGATATTTTTAAGTCCTCTTATTCTGATGCCAAGTGAACCAGCAAAGGATACTTATTTGTGCTAAGCTGAATTAGAGATTATATCTTTTCTTTGTAGTCTCTTACAAATTTCTGTATATTCTTCATGACTTACAACACAATGTTTACTTTATCATGTAAATTTCCTCACGTGTGTGGAAAAGCTCCCAGTGCTTTTCATACTCCATTTTATCATTTTTTAAAGTTTTTACTGATTAGAGCCAGCAACATAGCTCAGTGGACTAAGCACTGGCTTAGGCAAGAGCATGGACCAGGATTCAACTCCCTGAACTATATGTCACACTGGCCCTGCCCCAGGAGTGCTGAGCCAGCCACCAAGACTGGGCGTGGTGGTGCACACCTGTAACCCTAGTGCTGGGGAGGCTGAAAACAGAGGATCACTAGGAGTCTGACCTGTGTAGTGAGACCCTGAACAAAATACAAAAAAAAAAAAGTTTTACTGAATGGTTTACCTTACCATCAACATGGAAGCTATTTGTGACCCTTATCTCTGCGTCTCCAAATCTCATGTGACATCTTGAATGGTATAGACACAGTCCCTGTGGCTTGTTTTCTCAGAGTTGGGAAGGACACATGATGTTCTCTCATCCAACGTCCTGCAGTGAGACAGAGCTGCCTCTAGAGCTGTCCAGCCAGATGGCAGCTGCTTCTGTGTGGTCACTGGCGAGGAAGATCGCTGGCACCTTATGAGATAGCTGGATATCTTAAAATATAGAAAATAATATTTAAATGAAAAATCACTTAAGCAACTTGTAATTATTAATCAACTTTGTGCTTTTGTAGCAATGTAATATGTATTTTAAAACACTGAGAATTTTTTTTCAAATATTTCAGCAACATTTTTATGATCCCAATTTATATCACCAAGACATATTATCCTTCATCATTTATGTGCCCTGCTCAACTCCTTCATGTAAAATTGTATTCATTTCTCTTCATATATGAAATCTGTTCTAGATTTTCTCTAATCTGTAAAATGGCATCTTGATATGAATACAAAAGCATTTAAAGCATTAACAACTAAATGAAAAGAGCTGGCCAGATAGCTCAGTAGATGAAAGCACCTGCTTAGGCAGTCACAGAAGCCTGGGGTTTGATTGCTGGCCTGCTGTGCCAGCCCCACCCCCAAGTCTCACTGAGACAGCAACTGAGACTGGGTGTTGTGGCGCACACCTATAATCCCAGAGTTGGGGATGCTGAAAAATAGGAGGATCACTATGAGTCCAATGTGTAGTGAGACCCTATAAAGCATGTACACTAAATACATTAAAAATAATAACTAAAGAAAGAAAGAAAGCATAGCATATAATTTAAAATGCACTGACAGTCATTATGATGGGGCTCCCACTTAGGATTATCAAATCAACTATTAGCAAGTGCTTTCGGTTGTATAATCCCATACTTCTGTGTTCAGTTTATTCCATGGATCTTTCTGGATGACAGCAAAGCACAGGGAGCAGTGAATGCAAGTTGATATCATAGCCTGGAATACAGCCCAATCTCCCAAACCTCCATATCAGAGGAAAGAGTTTCATGTACTCTCATTGCTGAGGTCTCCTCCCATACAGAAACCATTTAAAAGACAGTGTCAATTAAAAAAGTGTCCTTTGGTTCATTGACACTAACCCATATTTCAGATATGAGAAGAGTTCAGTAGCCCTGAGTACACTTTGGAACAGGAAAGCTCGATGTGATCTCTGTTATAGGATTCTAAACTCCATCTTCATTCTTCTAGCCATCCTGGTTTTTGTCTCTTACACAAACCTTTCCCAAGGTGGCAACAATTATATCTCACAATTTTTATATTTTAATTACTCCTAATTTGCACATCATTGACAGGTTACATTGTCATTGATGTGTAGAGGTACAGCACAATTCTAACAGGGTGGCATCCTACAGTTCAACTCATGGTGACCCTCTACTTCCATCAGCAAAGGGGCCTGAATGAATGAATTCCCCTTGTCTTTGGAGTTACAAGAACCTCAGTGTTCTATACTCTCCTCTTGCTTTTGTATCCATCAATATCTACTTTGAACTCATTAACAAAATATTTTGTGTTTCTAAACGAAGAAGAAATTTTTTCCAACTTCAAAATGTTAGATTTGCCTACTGACAAATACTGAGTTATGAATAGTATAGAAGAAAACAATCACATTTAATTGGTTTATTTTTAACAATAAAAGTGGGGAGGAAGAAAGGTGGAAAAGATATTGAAATGTATTATGTACACCTACCAATCTCCTACAGCAATTGCAAGAATGTAATCATTATATGTTACAAACATGTACTAATAAAAGTGAAAAAATAAATAAAACCCCAGTAATCATTGATGAATCACAGTGACCACTTACTAGGAGCTGCATGTACTATATTTGTACTCACTATCCTTTCAGAGAATCATCTCCTTTAAATATAGATGACCAAAACAAGACTGGCTGAGTTGAGGGCATGTTTCAAAGCCAGTCCAAATTAATAGGTCTTGTCATTAAGCAGTGTATTACCACAATCACTTTAAACTTTTATCTAGCTACCATTTTTACTAATTTTGTTCAATTGCAAATAGGGTAAGCATAACATTTGTATAGTTTTTTTTAATTTCATTAAAATATAATTTTAGGGCCTGCCATCTAGCACAGCAGATTAAAGTGCCTGCAAGCAGGCTCAGGGGCTGGGGTTTGATCCTGGGGCCTGCCATGCCAGCCCTGCCTCCAGGGCACGCTGAGAGGGCAATTGAGACTGGGCATAATGACGCACATCTATAATCTCAGCTCTTGGGAGTTTGTAAACAGGTGGATCACTATGAGTTCAATCTAGTAGTGAGAACCTGAACATCATATATATATATATATATATAT
The DNA here is from genome assembly GCA_002564285.1 of Tympanoctomys barrerae. NCBI lineage: Eukaryota > Metazoa > Chordata > Mammalia > Rodentia > Octodontidae > Tympanoctomys > Tympanoctomys barrerae. The sequence goes on along the minus strand of NDGN011341793.1, from coordinate 13 downwards.
ATATATATATATA
>NDGN011341777.1:0-19195 GCA_002564285.1 Tympanoctomys barrerae | reverse complement strand
AAAGAAAGAAAGAAAGAAAGAAAGAAAGAAAGAAAGAAAGAAAGAGAAAGAAAGATGCATGCTGGCACTAGCTTTTAGGCTCCATTTCCTAAACATTCTTGCCTTGGATGGAGATGGACTAGGGAGCCCTAGTAGGAAATCTTAGACAAGTTCACTGCCTGCCTCTCATACACATAATGTCAAAATTCATTAATTATGTCTGTTCCTTGAGTTATGGGCTTGTATTTCTTAGCAACAAGGATGGGAATAGTATTCTGTTGTGAGTCAGGAAGAAATACTCTCTCAAGGAGCCAAGTGTTCACATGTGTAAAGTAAATTACTTTTTCAGCAGTGCAAAATGGTTGGGATCCTACCATTTGGGCCCAGGAAAACATCCTCTTGGGAACAATCTGCTCAGCCACATGTGATAACTTTGGTCTATTTTTAAACCATTCTCTCTAGCATGTCTGAGTATAAGCCAGGTGAGGAGAGCCAGCCAAAGCAAGTCAGTCAAGTTAATTTCTCCTTCTGTTTTGTCAGCTTCTTTTTAAGCACTCTTTATTTTCCCCTCTCTATGTGCACACATGCACACACACACACGCACATACTTCTTGCCCTTGTTACTAAGCCTCTGCTCCTTTCTCCCAGTTTCCCCCCCCCACCATGTGTAATGCTCCTCAGACTATTCCTTATCCTCACCCCTGATTCCCTCTCCACTTTTGTAATCACTCCTCTTTCCTGAACCTCTCTTTCCTCCAACTCACCTTTCCTAAAAATGAGTCACTGTAAGAAGAAAGCTCTTACTTTTTAGAACAAATAAATAGGATGAAAAAATTAATCAGAAAGAAAAAGAGAATTTCTTCTTAATGCAGAGTTTAAGCCTTCCAAAGGCTTAACAAAAATTTTCCACACATATGGCATGCGAAGCCTACGAAGTCTCTGCATTATAAATCTGACATCAACTCACACATACAATGATTTTGGCTCTCTGCCTTTCTAAAGGGAGACAAAATGTTTGCAGTCATTATTGGCATTACTGTCTGATGTGAGAAAAGAAGACTCTAATTATGGCTAGACAAATCATGAACAAGGGTCATTTCATTGCAATCCTGGGAAAACAATGCATTGGAAAAAATTAACGACAAGGAGTGGATAAAAGAGAAATATCTTCAATTTGCTGAATGTCCTCAATTGCTCATCCAGTTCAGCGACCCTGGGTTATAGGTTTCCTGGCTATGTTACTGTCCCACAACACTGCTATCTAAAGTCCCTGCTGTGTTACCCTAAAGGTCATCCTGATTACTGTACAGAAAGCCACCTGAAAAATGTAATGACCAAATTGAGAAAGACCAAAATCTCTTAGGAGAATTCACAGTTTGCAGGGCTTTGGAAGGTAGTCTATGGTCACAGGAGTAGATTTACCCTCATTTCTTGGTTTTCCACAATTTATGTATCAGATTTTCTTGAAATGTGTGTTTATTGGTCACCTCTAAAGCCACATACCCAGAGGCAAGTCAGCAGCCTTTCAAAGTACACAAGAAGGGCTTCACTGCTTGGGGCTGCACTGGGGGTCACGGGGCAGGAGAGGGAAGCTGCAGGTCAGGATCTGCCCAGGCCACATGAGAGCTCCAAGGATCTGCTTTTCAGGGAAGTGCCTACTTTGTCCATCCCTACAAAGTGATTTTCGTGATTCTCGAACTGTCACTGAGATAAGAGGAAAAATACGACTTTACTATCTTCAACAACAGCACAACCCTTCCTGCTGACTGCTTGCTAGCTCGCTATACAAGTCCTCATTCCAGGAACCTGGAGCATCCTGAAGCCCACTCCTCAGCCTCAGATAATACCGAGTGTGTTGTCTGGCCTCTCAGAAGCCTCACTCTTAACACTGCCTTTACCTGTTTCCATTCCTCACAGTGAAGGTCTAGGAATTTGGAGGGCTTTGGACACAAATAGGTATTTGAGGGATCAAAAAAACAGGTACTTTCCTGGGTTCAATGAGGAGAAGTACAAAAGAAAGCGATGATGTTAAGGAGATAATCACAGTAGTCTGCCTAAATAAAATCCAAAAAGTTTATAGTCAATAGGTGATAAGCATGTAAGCATGCAGAACCACCTCTAAAGGCCTCAGCATGCCTGATATTTTGTTGATTTGTATTCAGTGGGCACCATTAAAGCTGCATGCTATTTATTTATTTCCTCTAACTGCCAACCTAATCTCTTATAAGGCACTATTCTATCATTTAGTGAAAATCCAAATGACAGTGCTAATGTCTACCGCCATTGATTGGGTTTAATGAGCAGATAAAATTGCACAGGGTCGCCTGGAATCTTGTGCTCTTTCACCCTTTCAGGCCTGATCTCACTATGAGGAAAGGTGTTAAGACTGACAACAGAGGGCATCCATCTGTGGTGCATTTGCCTGTTGCCATGGATAATTAGCCATTGGCTGTTTATTTACACAAATTCTATTTGCTTAGGGACCTATAAGCCTATTTATCCCAATAAACAAACAATACACACTTGCACCAGTGCAAAGAAAAAAATGCATGACATTTCTTAATGAAACAGGCAGGATTTTTTTTCTTAATAAACATAAATGTGACAGTGGTAGCTTATAATCAATATTAGACTTGGTGTTTTAGAAGTGTCTTCAATTTGGAGAATAATAAAACCTTATTAATTTGAAACTCTAAGTCCAGAAAAACTTCAGCAGCTTAATTTACTTTAGAATAGCTCATATTTTTCCCCAAGGAAGAGTGGGGCATCAGGTAGTTGAAGAAAAGCAGTTGCCTCCAATCAAGCATGATTTTGAATAACCAATATTGATTTAATGAGGTTTTACTCTATATCAGCATTTCAGCTGCACCATTATAGCTGAGCAACATTCCAAGGTCAAGCTCAGAGGTTTACTCCTTACCTGAGGTGGAAAATAATGCAACCTATTTTCTCTGGGGGAAAAAGACCTATAAATCACATTTTCCACATCTCATGTGGCTTTCTCAAATGGCCCCACACTACAACATGTCTACCTGTCACTCCTTCAGGTACCTCAAGGATACTCTATTGGGCTCTGGGGAGAAGGGCATCAGGAAGCAAGTGACAACTTGGGCATTAGTCTAACAGTCTGAGTATGTGCTGCGCTGTAGTAAGGCTAGCAGTTTAGGGAAAGAGTCAGTATTCCAGGGTATTTTTTTCCTCTAAGTAAAGTAAGCATGAATCTTGAGAGCCGGTCAGCCTAAAAATGGAAGCAAACCCAGAATGCAAAAGTTTTGGTCTAGATGACATTTAAATTATTTTTTAAGAGAAAAAAAAAAAAAGTACTGGCCAAATAGCTCAATGGATTAAAGTGCCTGCAAGCAGACACAGGGGCTGGAGGTTTAATCCCCAGGCCTGCCTTGCTGGCCTTGCCCCCGGGGCCCTCTGACAATGGCAATTGAGACTGGGTGTGGTGGTGCACACCTGTAATCCCAGCTCTTGGGAGCTGTAAACAGGCAGATCACTGTGAGTATGTTCTAGTAGTGAGACTCTAAACACCCTGTAGATCCTTCCCTAAAATAAGAGAGAGAGAGAGAGAGAGAGAGAGAGAGAGAGAGAGAGAGAGAGAGAAACAAATAGCAAGAACAAAGACAAAATTGAAGCAACATAGGTCAATAAAAATGGCACAGAATTCCAAAACAAAAACAGAAAATTAGCAATGGTTGTTGTATTACATATTCTTATCATCAAACTTGCTACTCAGATTACCAAATATATACAAACCAGATTGATCACACCTTTAAACATTAACTCTTCTTTTCACTAAGGCTTAATTTTTTCATTGCCCTTTTTTTTTTTTTTTAGATTTTTTTTGTTGTTGTTGTACAGGGTCTCACTACATAGCCCACATTAGTAGAAATCCTCCTGATTTCTGCCTCCCAAGTGCTGGGATTATAGACACACGCCATCACCCGCTCAGCGTACCCAGAGGTGGGACCGGTGTGGTATGAGAAGCCAAGGTTTGAACCCTGGCCCCTGCGCTTAGCTAAGTAAGTGCTTAGTCTGCTGAGCTATACCACAGGCCCTCTTTGTCCTTTATACTTTTCATTTTTTAACCATGTAAATATATACCCTTGATAGCAGAGATAATTGAACCACAATTTTTATTAACTTTTTGAAGGTAGTAGTTAATGTTTAATTTTTTTTTTTACTTTGACCAAATCTATATGCTAATTTCTATAATATGAACAACTTTTTTGATGACAGCACCCATTGATGACAGCAATGTGTGATGCAACAACCAAGTTTGAAGATTTTTTGTCTTATTCTTTTGAATGCCTATTGTTTCTGTTTCATCTCTTTTATGCTCTCTTGAAAAGAAATTTTAAAAAAGTAGATGACTTTTATATACTGCCCTTTGTTTTCACAAAGTCAAGACTGTCAGCTATAATCATACTGTTTTGAATTTCTGTGTACTCCCCTAGATTGTAATTAATGCATATACGTAATATTTTCCAGTAGATGGTCTTATCATAGCACATGGATTTTAAATCATCCTGAGTTCAGGATCATTACTGGAGTTGAATTTCCATATCTTCTTTATGGAATTTTATGTATAGAAATTCCTCAGACTCAATATGCAAATGCATCTCTGCCCTACATCAAAAGAGGAGTCTCAGTCCTAATGTCAAGGAACCTGTGCAGTTCATTCAGATTGCGCCTGAAACATATATGGAATAAGAACCTTGCTCCAGGGAAGAGTAGATGAGCAGAGTTAATACTTTGTGATGTTGTAGGATTACATAGACTGGGACTTCTGTGGAAGGCTAGTCTTCCACAGTTGTGCAGCATCTTGATGGCCACCAGAGGGTGAAGCAGGGACAAAGCCAGGAACTGCCCACTACTGGCAGTGCTGAGGCACAAGGAAGCTGTCCAGAGACCTGAGTTGAAGTGGAGCAACTGAAGGAAAGCAGGCACCTGGATATGTGTGAGACTCCAAGGTGTCTGCACACTCTCAACCAGGGAGAAAAGAAAGAAAACTCAACAGGTCTTGGCCAGGGAATGACTAGTTTCAGAAGCCCAGGGGCCCAGGACAGAAGGCCAGCCAAATTGTCCTGTGATAAATGGAAAAAGATTGATCTTGTGGCTTTAAGAAAATGACTTCACCACTTTTCCAAGCAATATACTCTATACTATATTGGAACATTTCAGATGATATTGTCAACATGTACGTACCACTGTGTGTGCAGTTTTCCAATTTTTCTAAATGGTCTCTTTTCTATCACTCCTTACACAAATCAGTATCATCATTTGGAGCAGTCATTTCAGAGCCATACATTCTAGGATGCCCTTGGCAAAATACCTAATAACCTCATGCTGCTCCTTGTCCCCAGTGCCTCTTCAACCCTTTGAAGAAGGATTTTTTTTTTCTCCGAATGCCTTCAGGGCAGGTTTGGCTGGCTTGAGTTGTAGGGATCAAACCACAGCAACCTGAGCCTGACTGATTTGTTGAAGCAGCCACTTAAAGAACTGAGCTAAGGGGCAGGCCCCCTCTTCATCCCCTTTGCACTGAAGCCTCCGAAACCATTCAGCTCATTATCACCCATCCCCCTTCTACTCATTAAGCAGCTACTATGTGCTAGAGCTAGAATCACAAAGTCAAGTCTGGGCGAGGAGAAAAAGCACGGGTCCTACATTCATGGAAATTGCTATATTCACTTACTGAGGGGAGGGAAGAGAAAGGGACAGTAAAATTTGCAGAAATACCCTACACCTGGGACACTGAGAGGGCAATTTAGACTGGGAGTGGTAACACATGCCTGTAATCCCAGACTTGGGAGACTGAAAATAGGAGAATCACTATGAGTTCTATGTGTCTAGTTTGACACTGTACACCCTGCAGACCCTGTACCAAATACATAAAAAAATTGCAGAAATATTTGAGAACCAAATAGTGAAACACATTAAATTTCACGTCAAGAATTTCAGATTTTATACTATGACAATGAGAATCAGTGGGCATTTTAATCAAATCTAAATCCACTTTGTGTTTCCAAAGATCTGAGGGCTTAAAAAAGTCAAGCTTATTAGTAATACAATTAGAATATCAAATTGATATTTTAACCTAACAGATTGCCAAAGTTGTTTTTGAAAAAGAGTACTCATTTCTGGCAAAGAATTCTTAAAATTAATAATATTATCCATCACTGGCAGGAATGTAATTTGGCAAAGTCCCTGAAGCTTTTTTGGCAAATATATCAAATACAAAAAAAATGTTGTGTCACATTTGACCCAAGACTGATACTAATGCAAAGGACAAATGATAGAATCCATTTATAATGTGAGGAGAGTGAGGGAAAGGGAACAATACAACAAAGGTCTTTTCCAGAGATCAATGCCGTGAAACCTGGTGACAACCATGTTGGGGATCACAGGTGAAGGAGAAGTTGAGTATGACTTCCTGGTTCTCAACCCAGGCAACTGGATCTGTGGAGATGTCTTCAAATTACAGGAACTTTTTATTTTTCTATCAATTTCTTTCTTTTTTTCTTTCTTCTTCCAGTTTTACATGCATATAACTGGTGATATGAATAACTGTTTGGAAGACAGCACTATGTATTACAACAAATACTGTGAAATTCATATTACTCTGTTAAGTGAAATTCTCTATCACTTGTAAAAAATTTTTTAATTAAAGCAACTGGATTGGGAAAGGGGATAAACTCCAAGAGGGCAATCAAAATTTAACCACTGGACATTTAGGAGCACAATCTATGCATAAGGATGTATCTTCAGAACATCTGAATGAAAATTCTAATTAGATATGAAGATTACTGGAAAGAGAATTTGGAAAACATTTATGATACTTAAAAAGTTGCTTGGGGAAACTGTAAATCACATTAAAAGGACCTAGAGATGACAGACAAGCAAAGAAGGTCAAATAGAAGATAAAACGTAGGGATGTGATATGCTCTTGAAAGAGCATAGAATTCGTGGCATAATTACTTCTACCCAAGTTGTACAGTGCAAGGAGCCTGAGAAGACATTGAATATGAGTAGAGACACCCAGTGGAAAGGGAGAAAGGCAAACTTAAGAAAGGCAGGGCAGCACTGCCTGGTTTTACAACCAGGATCCCCAGTCAAACATGAATTTCAGATAAATTTTAAATGAATCTTTAGTATAAATTTGTCCCATGCAATATACAAGACACACATTGTTTATCTGTAGTTTTTAGACAGTTCTGCTGAAGGGAGAAGCATGAATCTAGAAAGAGGCCAAGACAAGGAAAGGACATAAGGCCTATCCTGAGATAGGGAAGGGAGGGGCAGTGGAGTGAAAGCTGTTTTGGGGAAAGACATGAAACCCATTTATGGAACTCCGAAATTATTCCTTCTACTTTCTCAGAGATGGTCAGGTCTTCTACAGACATTGAGCAGGTCAGAGGGAAAAATGAAGATCTGATAGAGCTGTAAAGGTGAAGGCTGTCAGCTGGGAAGGATGGAGGGGCAAGACAACCAGAGAAAGGACTGGCAAGAAGCATTGAAGGAGTGCTGGGTCAGCAAGGTTCCCATACAGAGCTAAATGAGGCTCAGGTGAGATTCAGGGTCTGCAGGACTTCACAAGACGTGCCACAAAGTGTGCATCTCATTCTTCCTAGGACATTTAACCATCTAAGATGCTTTGCGTTTGTGTATATTTTCTAACTGCTGTACTGGTAAAGAATTAAAGATGAGCAGAACTGAATGTGGGGACATTACTTAGGAGACTGGAATAATACTGCTGGAAAGAGAAGTCAAAAGCCTGAGCTGGGGGTATAGTGGAGATACAGAGAGAGGGTGAGAGAGAGTAGAAGAGAGGAGAGAAAATAATCAAGACTTGGCAATTAATTGGGGAAATAAATGATTCAAGAGGGAAAAGAAAAGAAGAGGTCACTATACTTTCCTAGATTCTGACATAAACAGATGGCTAAATAAAACCCATTGACAAACGGAGAAAGAGATTATTAGATGAAATAATAAACCCAACCTTGCCTATCACATTCCCTTAGAAAAATGGGGCAGTATCACCAGCACAGGTAGTGGAGCTCTTAAAGTGTCTCAATACAAGCATTTCTCAGTCACCTTGAAACACTACAACAGTACTATACAGAGGATGTTATTATCCCTGTGTGACAGGATAATATTTGGAATTATTCATTGATTTTCTGTTTTGCTCTGGGTAGTTTGCTTTTTTCTCACCTATTCACCAGTCCCAATTCAAGCAGCTATACCAGTCAATACTCATCACATTAGGGGGGAGATGAAATAGAAAGCAGAAAAAAGAAAAGAAGAAATGCTCTGGTATTCTTTGCTAAAAGTTCAATGTTGTTCTAAACACAAAAGGACCTTGGACTTAGGTTAAATGCTTGTAGAGAGTGTAAAGTTTAAGCACAGAGCTTTTCCTGCAGACTAGAATTTTTTTTTTTTTCCATCAAGGGAGAGGAAAGACAAAGGAGAGTGTGACACAGGAGATGCTGTGGGGCCGCATGAGTAGATCCTGAGCCTATGAACAAAGAGAGCCCTAGGGAGGCACAAGGCCTCCAGAGAGAAATACACAATGAGTCAAGACAAGGGCACCTTGGCAGCTGACAGAAAATTTTACGCTTCACTATTGCCTGAAAGCAGAAAATTATTGCAGGACTCTCAGGCATGACACGAAATGGAATAGAGAAGCAGAGAAGCTGAAAGACCCTGTGGACATGAGCAGGGGCCACTTCAGAACCAGCCTGAGGCTGGAGGATGACCAAGAAGCAGACCCATTAAAGACAGTGTGTTAGATTTCAGTGGAAGGGTGATGGTAAGGTAATGCGAAGGGGGCACTAGTTTGGCTGTAAAGTTTCTGTCATCTCAGTGTCATGGTCTTATAGCTGATATAAAGTTCAGTTATCAGAAATTTTAGCAGTTATATTTTTCTACAGATGAATTATGAGCTGAGATTTATATCTACCACTTACATTTTATAAACGCAAACACTGAAGCTCACAGAATTGTTGAAGCCTGGCAAAAAGCTGTGTATAGGTGGGGCATAGATTCAGATCCTGACTCCAGAGCACATTGCCTCCCTTGTGCTATGATCTTTTACTCAGAGAGAGTGTTTTTCACCAGGCTGCCACCTATCTTTTGGAAACATTGACTTCTATTACAGATCAGCCTCGTGAAATGGTGGAGTTGTCAATGCCAACAACAAGCAGGGTACTTTGAGATCCCAGGAGCTAAGAAAACCTCCAAATTAGAAACTTTCTTTAACAGTCAGTTACTTGGATGTGGTGGCTGTCAGGATCACTAGACCGGGGAATGCAGTAAAAACAATTTGCATTCTGAAAGCCTAAATAAAGCCACCCAGAGTCACACTGAGATTTTTATGCTGCCATTAAAGAAAAGCATCAGCTATTCCTCAGGGAAAGGAGAAACCAAGAGTTCAAAGGACACATTAGCAAGTTTCTCATTTAAATGCCAAGCAGTAATACAAGTTTGTTTTAGCACCCTCTTACTTAGTCATTTAATTTTTCTTGAAAAAAAAGAAGTATCCCTCTGGGTGTGAAACCTAATGCCTGTCTAAGCAGACGGAGCTAATGTTTTCTCAGAGAGGCTACCAAGCAATAGATCTGATTATGTCTATTTCTGAACAGGAAAATTGATCAATTAAGAGAAAAAGAGGCTTGCAGAGCCAAGTGCTGAAAAAGCCCATGAGGAAGAGAAAAGCTGCAGGCGATGTTCCTGCTGAGAGCTGATGAAAGTTTCACAGAAGAAGTTAATTCTGAATTGCAGGACAGGAGAGCTGTGCTCACTTCAGCTGAGCAGGAGCCAGGGAATGTTTTGGGAAATGGGAAGGACAGATTTTTAACTAATATATGGAACTGATAAGTGAGATTATAGTGGGCCCTGATCATACAGGGAGTTTCTTTCTAAAACTGTCAGTTCTCAGAGGGCAGGCAACGAGGAATATTGTATCTGTTCTCTGTAATGGGCCAACTTACATTTTAGGCTATAAATGTAAATCCTGTGTTTTCTGTTTTGTAAAAAATGTACTTCTAAGTTGTTTAGTGACTAGTGGCTGTTTCTTGATGTTTGGTAAGATAAAATTTCTTCCTTACTAATACCTATAAACAATGTTAGCTTACAGAGGTGACTTCAAAAAAAACAAAACAAAACTAACTGGGCTTAACTCCTTGTAACCTCAGGCTATGCGAGCCTGCATGCAGGTACTCAGGTACAAGATAACCAGGAACTAAAACACAACCCCAGGAAATTTAGTTTGAGTAATGGTTACAGTGAGCCTAAAAGCATTATTTTCTGTCAGACAATGTTTGTTTACCAAATTAAATGTGGTTCTGTGTTTTAACCACCCCCCACTTCCTATCCACCTTTTCTGTCTTCTGCATGAGAGCTGATCAGGGACCCTGAGCTCAGTAATAAACAGCTTTTTAAATTCCATCCTGTCTGTTCTGGTTCCTATTCTGAGTGATCCATAACATTCTGTAGGGATGTAGAATAAACAATGCAGATACAAATGCTTCTGAAATCATAAGGCTGTATATACAGCACAAATATACTACAAACTTGCTGATTGGATGACTAGTGAAGAGTTCCCAAAGAAAATAGAGAATTATAAATTCATAGCCACTATTTCATATCCTCTGTGCTATATGAATAACATTGGTTCTGCCATGGAAGTGGTGGCACATTCCTACAATCCCAGCACTCAACAGGCTGAGGCAGGAGAACTCCCAAGAGGGTGAGGCAGCCTGGGCCACAAAGTGAGTTCAAGGCCAGCCTGAAATACTGAAATATTGAATAATGAGAGCCCTTGTTGAAAGAGAGTGAGAGAACAAGAGAGTGAAAGAAATAGAGACAGAGACAGACAGAGTTGGGCTTATAGTTTGATCAGCTACAGGAAGCCAAAGCATGAGACCTACATGCAGAGTCAAGGTTTCTTTCCCTTTTCCTAATTGCTTTCCAACATGGTGTGTATCAATCCCTCATTATGTGCTTGAAGAATGAGCAAATGCCACAGAAACCTACAATCACAAGACTAGAAATAGCCTCCAAAGGTCATGTTCTTCTCTCATGGGAAATTGTTGGGAAGAAAGCAGAACCTGCTGTGACAGTTTAGTGTAGTCTTTCTTTTCTTTGGTGCAGGGCCTCACTATGCAGCTTGGACTCATAGTGATCCTCTTGATTTCTGCCTCTCTAGTGCTGGGATTATAGGCTGTACCACCAAGCCACCGGGACTCCATCATTGGCTCAGCACACCCAGGGACAGTGTCAGCCCGGCACATGGCGCCAGGGATCAAACTCTGGTCCCTGCACTTGCCTAAGCAAGTGCTTAGTCCTCTGAGCTATACTGCTGGCCCTAGTTTAGTATAGTCCTGACTAGGAGGGAGTTTTGGGACTTGAAGGGTGTATGTAATGGCCTGAGACTTCTAGGCTCTAGTTGGTGTGTCTTTCATAGGACTCCACACTTCCATTAGCCCAGGTTGCTCTCCCAGTGGTGCCTGCAGCCTTGTAATGAATCACTGAGAGCTCATCTAAAATCACTTCATCCATGGCCTCCGGTAATTAACAATCTCTTTCCTCATAAGTAGTTCAGACTCAGAAAGATTCAATTTTCTCCTGCTAAATTTGTCCTGTATAAGGATAATGAGTTTGGGTTAAATTTTGAGAGGCTGACCCCTTGAGTCCTTTTCCTATTCTTCAAAAAAAAAAAAAAAAAAAAAAAAAAAGGCACAGCTGGCTCCTGCTTTGGAAAGCTTGTTCTCATTGTCCTCAAAAGTTAATATATACTAAACCCCAGAGAGTAGCAAGCACAATCCTGAGCCCCAAGTTAGTCATGGCTCCCACACTGGGGATACTCACATACCAAGGCTTCTAGCCCCCCAAAATATCAAATTATGGGTTTAACATCTGAAGGAAGTGACCCATAAATTCCTTTAACACTTCCAAAGGAAATTAGCACCAATCATGAAGAACAGTCATGAAGAACACATGTTCACATAAGGTCATGTCCCTCTTTCAAATGGATTTGTGGGAATGGCCTCCTGAGAGTCAGGGGACAGAACGTCTGTGAGTCCCTTTGAGGCCAGACTGAATGTGTTGCTGTGCACCTCTGACCCCCCCACCTCCCTCCTTCCCCAATGTCTGACTTCAGCTCAACAGTTTGAGACACCATATGGCAAAGGTTGAGGTCAGGCAGATAAAAACATTTCATTGCACTGAAGAATGCTTAACAAACAAGTGAATGTAAATTCTAACACATTGTAAAACTGTGGCAAAACAGGCCAAAAAGAGACTTTAGTTATGGCAGGAAATCTGTTTCTCAGCTCCACCCCAGCTCTTCCAGTTCATTACAGATATTGTGGAGAAAAAAAATGGGTTTTGTGTCCTCTCCTGGCAATCTGCACCCTTTTTTTCTGCCAGGTTTCTAATGACTTTTCAATGATGATTTAAGAGGTTTTGCGCCTGTAAGTTGTAAAGAGTTTTTTGCCTGGGCTGTTACCTCTGTCCACCATTGCAGGGCACACACAGGCTCTGCTCTGCAGGGCCAGTACCAACAACTTTTGTTTGAGCCTCTTTTTGCTTCAGTCACCCTCCACATCACAGTGCCCTCTGAGGCCATGAACCACCTAGCAGTAAGAGAAAACCTTCCAGAGCTCAATGGTTTACACTAGAGTTGACTCTATGGCAATTTGTAGACATTGTTGGTGGCATAACCACTCCCTCCACCAAAAAAGAAATTTCTTATAACCCTAGGAAAGAATGTGAATAGCACACCAGCTTTCTTCCTTCAAGCTGGTGTCTGCCATGTGCGTGTGTATGCACACACACACACACACACACACACACACACAAACACAGAGTGCAGAGGTCCCTATTGAAATGCCCTGAATGCCTCTGTGCTCTTAGCTTTATAATACCCAGAGTGTAGAAGCCTAGAAGATATGTGAGAGAGTGACAGGAAGATATGGAAGCAATCTAAGTGTTCACCAACAGATAAAAGAATCAAGAAAATAGGATAAACAAATGAAATGATAAAGAAAAAATATATAAATGCATACCTGAGTGCTATTTAGCCTTTAAAAAGAAAGAAATTCTGACATTTGCCGTAACTTGGATGCAACTGTAGGATACTATGCTTAATGAAATAAAACAGACATAGAAAGACAAATAGTGATCTCATTTATCAGAGGAACCAAAAAAGGAAAGAGCTGAACTCAGAAATAGAAACAGAGAGTACAATGCGGATTTCCAGGAGCCACAGGGTAGAAGAAACTAGGAAATGTCAGCTAGAGAGTACAAACTATCATAAAATATTAAGTCTTGGAAATCTCAATGGGTACAATTTATGGTGATGTATGTGATAACTAATTTACTTGTGATCATTATCATACAACATATATGCATATAAATCATCACATTGTACACTTGAATATTTAATCTTTATGCTAATTTTTGTGGTATTGAGGATTGAAACAAGACCTCTGCACTGAGCAACACACACTGCTCTCCCACTCCACTTCTTTTTTTCTGAGACAAGATCTCACTAAGTTGCTCAGACTAGGCTCAAATTTGTAATCTTGCCTCAATCTCTGACAGCACTAGTATTATGAGCATGTGCTGCCATGCCAAGCATTTGTCAATTAAATATTTTAAAATGAAGACAAGAAAAGAACTGTCTTCCCCAACCTGTTACCCACCACTCTAGTCTCTCTGTCTCCCTTCATCACACAGTTAAGATCATGAAGCAACAGAGCCACATCCATCCTATTTAGGTCACAGATACATTAGAAAAAGCAGCACTCCCAACTCCCACCTGGGCAGCCTCACTTCAGACTATGATGTTTGGCTTGGCAGAGTCCCTACTTGGCTCCCTTATATAGGTAACTTCCTCAGTACATCAACTACAGCACTCTTCACTGTAGAACTCCCTAGGACCAGATGGTTTTTTCTCCACCCCATCCTGACCACCATACTCTGAGACCCTGGGCCTAAAGGGTAACTCCTCCTGGATACAGAAGGCTAAAATGGAAAGCACTGATCATGTAATATTCTTCTCTTCAATAGTATCTAGGCCAAACCTGAAGCCACTGTATTCAAAAGGGAAGCTCACAGTCCATATAATGTTCCATAGAATGTCTGAAGATATTTCAACCTTCAGTTTTTCCACCCAAAAACAGAAGAAAAAAATTGTCATCTTAAAAGCTCATCTTTTTTGGTTTTCCTTTTTTCTAAAAATACTTTTTGCTTGTCATTTTATTCTCCAAGTATGCACATCTTGATATTATTGACAGATAAAGTAGGTTAGAGATAGTCCAGGCAGTAAGACAGGGTTAGGCTCTCAAAAGAATCAGTGCAGGACATAAGAACACATTACAACTGTGGCTGGAGGCACATTTGTTAAAGGCTAGGCCTCAAGATAAGGACAGAATGGCCAGGCCTACATGCCTCCCTTGGGGATTACTAGTATCACCTTGCTCAATAAAGTCCAGAGAGACATCAATCACCCCAGTGCTTCCCTTTTGAATCAACATTACCTTAGTGGCTATACTTGTAATCTTATTGGTTGATCATAGTTTGACCTATGTTGTATCCACCTTGTGATTTGACTCTATAAAAATTTCTTGGGAAGTTAGCTCATTGTCAACTGACTTTTGGTTCCCTTCTTGTCTCTCAGGAACTATCTCTCCCAAAAAAGTTTTTCTACTCTTAACCTCTATTGTTCTTTAGAATGTAATTTTCAATTTTAGGGAACATCAACAGTTATGATATCTAGCAGATTGAGAGTTACATTTGTTTACCCTATATCACTGACACCCTCCAGAAATGTATTTCTATGTTCCCAAATGTTGCTACCTGGTAATATTTTCTTCACTAATGTACTACAAACATTGTGTGTGATAAGCTCATAGGTAAGTACCTCCAGATGCCAGAATTTACAGCAGTCTCTTGGGAATTAGTCTATGCTGTTAATCTCCTTTCCATCACTAGCTAGGTATGTGTTCTTACATAAGATGCCTTCTCCATATTCATCTTCCTGTTCTGAAAAGTGAGGAGGTAAACAAGATGACCTCTAAGGTCAAATTACATTCTAAAACTTTTGCACTCAATGATTCAAAAGGATCCCTAAATATCATGTAAATAACACATACTGCGGTCAATAAATGAATGCATTTACTATACCCCACATCAATTAAATAGTTATAGCTATTTCATTGGGAAAGAAATATGTTGTAGTAGTATAGTACAGTGAGCAGGTCAGATTCCAACAAGGTCAAGAAGGATTTCCTTCAACACTTTGCCTTCCATTACCCATCAGTCTTGCATTCCACTCAAGCCCAAGTAATTACCAAAAGATGTTTTGCTTTCTTACCATTTTCTACACACAAAAGAAAAAAAGCTGGGTAATATAAACTGATAGGAGCTGATTTCTTTCCCTGGAAGCCTTCAAGTTCTCTTACATTATCTGGAAATGAAAAGGTAAGAAGTGAAACATTCTAAGAACATCCACTGAGAACAGTGAATTTGAGCCTTTTACCCTGAATCTTTGAGATGAGTTCTTTGAAGACCTACATCAGAGATGCAGCATTCAGAATTTCTGATATTCCTGGCATTTCTTATGAAACTCCCAGACAATCAGCATAAATTGGTGAAGAGAAAGCTAATCCTAGGTTGCCAGTGACAAGATGTATAATTAAAGATGTGTGCAGTACTGGTAGGTTTAGAAAGGAAAGGAGAACACAGAATGCAAAGCCACACACAGAGCGCAAATTATTTATGAGAAAGCTTGGGCAATGACTCTTTACCATTACATTAATAATATTCGAATAGAAAGTGAAACTTTTCAGCTCTCCAACAAGCAGCTTTGGTCCCTCATAACCCCTCCCCCACTGCTCCCATGCCACCCCTGTTTCTAAATTCACCTCCTCAACTCCTACCAAAGATTGATGGTGGAGGAGTGGGGCCTCTGACAGTTCCTTTCTTTGCTTTGTTAGGGCTCTTTATCTTCTTTTTTTCTACCAAAGGGAAAGAATAAGCAAAGAGCAGTAGGAGCACGAGACTCCTCTCAAATTCAATCCTCAGAAATAAAACTTTCTTGGCAGGGAAGGGAAAATTGAAGTGCCAGTCAAGGGCACTTTGGAAATGCTTGCCCTGGACCCCAGGGGTCTCGGTTGAGCCCCGAACCTCATTTCCCTTGTGTGCCTTGGCTAAGTCCCAAGGTTTCATCTTGTTCTCATCCTTGCTTCATACTTCCTTCCCCCTGCTGCCTTCCAACACTGCTCTCCAAGAGGAAGAGAAAGCAGCTTGGCTATAGGAGGAAGGAAAGGGTTAAATCAGACAAGCCACCCTAGAAAGATACTAGCTGAACTTCCAGACCTTCTGGAGTATGCATAGTAATATTGCTTCCTGTCATTAAAACACAAGTCTCATATAAAAAGAATGTTTGTTTTATGATTTGATAGATATGTGTTAAGGATTTCTATACATGAATGAATTCATGATGGTTAAATGACATATTTGTGTCATATACTTAGTTATGTCTTAGCTAACTCCATGATTCTAATGTATTTCCTGGTAAAACAGCATCCCTGATGATGTGCACTGTTGAGTATACTTCTGCCAAATACCTTCTCAATGAACAAATAGTATGACTACTAAATAATAAAGCCCCTTGCAGAGAACAGGCATAGGCATCACCTTCCTTGTGACAAATCCTGAGTCGCTGGTGCCCCTGCCCCAGGTGCTCTGTGAGAGACTCTGCCTACACCCTCTCATTCCTCAGCAACCAAATCTAAACTTGATGCCTCCTTGAACTTCTAGGAGTCCAAGTGCATATTCACCTCTATCCCAGGTGAACTGAGATATCCAATTTGTACAACTCTCTCCTTCCTCTGAACCCATACACCACTGGCAGGCAGCTTATTGGTTATAAACACATATCTCCAGAGCTAGTCATCATAGCTGCCAGGCACTGTGCCTATCACAGATCAAGGGCTGAAATGGCACCATTTCCATACTTTGGGTTAATGTTGCCAAGAACAGTGGCTCTATTTTTTATAAGAAATTTGGACCTTCAGAAGCTAAGCATCTTGATCAAAGTTATGCAGCCTGGCAGAGGCAGGTGTGAAACATGGGACCTGGGTTTATCCATTTCCAAAGTCTGTGCACTCAGCGAGCTGTCACGACCTGGAGAGCTCAACAGAGAACAGTAATCATAAGAACTGATAGATGTCTTCAGTGCTCTAACTTTGAAGGGCTTTCTCCATAATTATTCACTTAGTTAATGAAGCAAAAATTGTTACTGTCACTATCACTATTTTCTGATCAGGAGACAATCACCTCAAATAATTCTTCCTCAGAGTCCCAAGAAAGGTCAGTAGTAATCCCAGAAATTGAATCTTTTCTCTAAAACAAGAAACAAATCATTTTTTTAAAAA
This sequence comes from Tympanoctomys barrerae, assembly GCA_002564285.1. Lineage (NCBI taxonomy): Eukaryota > Metazoa > Chordata > Mammalia > Rodentia > Octodontidae > Tympanoctomys > Tympanoctomys barrerae. Next base: position 1,766 of record NDGN011341777.1, on the reverse strand, counting down.
AATTATTTATTTACTTATTTGGTACAGGGTCTCACTATGCAACCCAGACTCATAGTGCTCCTCCTGTCTCAGCCTCCTCAGTGCTGGAATCTCAGTGCCTGTGTCACCACACCTGGTTGAATAGTTTTGATGTAGCAAAATGATAACAATCTGAACCAGTCAATGGGAGGTCTATAGTGTCCCAAAACACACAGCCTCCCTTATCCTTAGGCATGTGTCACCTTTGCAGTACATCAGAGTGAATACATCTATGAAAGATTATACTAGCCAGGAGAGCCCACAAAGATTCTATTGGGGTTTCATTAAATAAACAAGAGTAATTGAATCATTGCCCAATGATGGAAATCAATCTCCAGGCCCAACCTCTTCACAGAAGTTGCACTAACAGTACTGACTTAAAGCCCTAACTTCTAACCACACACTTGGTCTTTCTGACACATTCAGCCAACAATCCTAAGTCATCTCATTAGCACAGCTAATCTAGAAGTGCACCAAAGGTCCCTCATTATCTATCAGGCATGGTTCAGGGGCCCCAGCATGAAAAACAAAAGTACTCCTATCCCTTGGGAAATTCCAAGCATTTGGAAGCTTCTTCTCAGTAATAAGGGCCAGTAGTTAGCTGTCTTTTTTATTACACATCTGTAAGTGATTTGAGGGCAATGGACACTTTTCCACAAATGATCGCATGCTGAAAAGCACAAAACTGTGAAGCCATGACTGAAAGATCAATCCGATTTTTTCAGACCCTTTTCCTAAATTAGAGGCTGTGTATCAGTTCAATCACTTTCACAGATATTAACTATCCAACAACTAGAAAAAATGATTTTCATGTTCTTTGATCGAGGCACTGATGGGGCATATTCTTGGCTGAGTTGTGAATTCCTGGGAGATTGTGATCATTAATCTTTGCCACTGAATCTCAACTTCCTGGGAGGAGAAATCAAAGGAGAAGGAACTACATGGTGTTGAGTAGCCCAATATACTCACATTGTGGAAGAAAAGAACATAGAACTTATGGAGACCAGCTAGCAAACAAACTGTGTCATGTGGACCAATTCCTCTCCATTGAGACATTCCTTAGAATTCCCACTCCAATTCCCATCTTTCAAGAAGACAATATTCCTTGGATATTGAGCACACTGAGTAAATATAACAAATTGGACACATTTTTGAACACCATGTTCCAAAATGAGAGCATTGGCTGAGGACCAAAAAAAAAAAAACCCTCAAAATTCTGTCCCAAGATAGACAATGGATTTTGTTAGGTAGTTGTAAAATACGGTGGTATGATGTTGAGGAGAAATAAAATTTCATACCTCACTCAAAGCCTTAATAGTTCAATAAAAGAATATATCTATATCTCAGGTGGAGTTTTTAAATCTCTGGTCTACATGGCTTTCCTGGTCCTACTTGGCTCTGTGATTCTACCATCCTGTTTTCTTTAGCCCAATGTTTGCCAGATTGATTTCTTCTGTGACAGTTATGATCAGAGAATAAGGGAGTATGGTAACTTGCTAAAAACAGGGGTGACACAGACAGTTTTGTCTTAGCAGTTCTAGGAACATTCATTATCAAACAAGAAAGTGAAGGGGGCACTGATAGAAAAATGAAAAATACTGTCTAAATTTCCCAGTATTCTCTGAGAAAATATTTAACTGAATAATAATAAAATAACCCTCCTGCTAGACCTCCATATTTGCAATGAAAATGACAGCCCCAGCAACTGATTTATTTATTTATTTATTTATTTATTTATTTATTTATTT